>WEIU01024770.1:226547-237684 GCA_013389925.1 Aegithalos caudatus
CGCGTGCGCAGCTCCCCCCGGCGAGCGGGCGGGTTGTGACGGTGTCGGGTTCTCCTTCTGTACGAACTGCGTTCTGCGTTCTTCGTTAGCTCGCTTTAAAACGTGTGGAACAAACGTTCTCTTCTTTCACAGCCTGCTCCCCATGAGGTCTTTCTGATCTCTGCAGCTCCCTCCTGCTGCCGGGGCGCTCCAGGTTTGTGCTATGGGGTAGTTCGTTGTCATGGGGAACGACTGCGGGCAACACTCGCTTTCTTTGTTTGGACCAATTTGGTTCCGACTGTATATAGAAAGGTTTTCTTGGTCCTACTTTATTAATTTATGATGGCCACGTATGATGTAATGGAGAGGGAAGTATGGCTACAACAGGACTAAACGGTAAAAGCAATAGAAAGGGAAAACAAGGACTGTTTCGGTACAAAAACAGGGATTTTTCTGGTCTCTGTCAGGCACTAGGAAGTCTGATGTTATGAGTGCATACCACTCTGGATAAACACCAAATAGCCTTTGGCCCAAAGAGACACAAAATTCAAAAGCCTCATTAAAATAACCCCTGAAACAATACTTCTAGTGCAATGGATCATCAGTTTACATAGATAATGTCCGAATACCAAGAAAATCTGCCTAGAGAGGGTTTAAGGAGTACTACTGCTGTTAGTGACACTCAGATAATATATATTAGGGGATGATAACATCAGCAAATATGTAAAACATGCAGGTTCATTCTCCTGGTTCTCTTTCCTTAGATTCAGTTGTGAACATTTCAGCATTCATTTTCATTCATAATGTCTCGCTAGAACTTTTATTCACAATAAACACTGATTCTCTGTAGGTCCCACATGGATTTTTGCCAGGTGTAGTAATATTTCAAGGGTTTTCATCTGCAAGGAGACATTTGCTGTATCACTACTCTCGTGTATCTCCGTACGGAGTTAGAGGTCGGGGCTTTGAACCGGGGAGTGTCCCGGCCATGGACCATTGGCTTGCCGATAAGACACTTGCATTAGTTTAACAATGCTGATACACTGGATTGCATCAAAGTCCACCAAAAGTGTGGACCAGCAAAGCCGCATCATTTGCTGCTGTAGGAAACAGCCACTCTCCAGTAGGGGAAAAAGCCTCAGCAGCACAGTGGTGTGAGTGAGAAACCTCAGCGCCTCACGGCCTGACCCTCGCTGCTGCTGCGATGTCCACAGCACAGCCTGGCTCTGGCTCTTGCCCTGCTCTGTGCTTACCTGAGCTGCATCCATTTCAGTATGAAATCCTTCTTTCTCTGGCTCAGCAGAGAGAGGATTGGTCAAAATTGCCTTTCTAGTGACTAAGGGCCACTGTGTGCCAGTTATCTTTACATCATACTGCCATTGACTGAACAGAAATTAATGACAGGAAGGAATTATTGTTTTTTCTTTCATTGTCACTACCAATTCCTTAATAGTTTCACATTAAAAAAAATGAAATAATAAAAATGCATCTGTTGTTTTTATCATGCTCTCTATTGTTTGAGAAAGCAATTCTTTCTATAAAAGACAGTCTTTTTGAGGACAAAACTAGAAAGTTCTAGTTAAATTTTTGGTAATACCTACCATGGAGTTAAAAGCATTAAGCTTATATATAGGTCCAGTCTTTTCCAGATGACTCTCTGTAGTCAGTTTTCAATTTTTCCAAAGTTTAGTTTCCAGTTTTTCCATTCTTTGTTATTATAGAGCTTTAAATGTACATACTTCAAAGAAGCAAATGTATGCAAATCCCAGAGAGTTTATAGTCTAAATTTGGCTCAGTTTAAATCTAAAGGATTTGAATTGTTATCACATCTGTTTCTCATGGCAGTATGTGACTACTGCGAAGATCAGCCAGTAATCTTGTCCTCTAATTTATTCTTGAATGTATTTTAAAATGATGCCAGTCTAATTTAATATTATTTCTTTTTTTCCCAATGTCTATTCAGTTTGATATTTTTCTGTATCATCTCAGAAGAATGCTTATTTCCATCAAAATTAAAACTTGTGACATTCATTTGCATGGTCTAAAATTAAGGTTAATTGCCTGATATAAAAATGTTTCATTTGTACTGTGGAGATAAATGCACTTCATTAACAAATTGATATTTAAACTTCACCATAATTTTCAGATATTCTGCTAAGAGTTAAAGTAATAACAATACAGTCAATAAGGAAGATCAAAATACAGTGTGTGTTGGAACTCTTGTCTGTTGAGTTCCATCCACTGACCTATCAATTTTAAAGCACCATAAATAAGTTTTCTTCATTATTAATAATACATTAAATTACAGCATGGCTCTTTCAAATGTTTGTGATTAAGTCAAACATTTTTCAACTTTTTGCACTTAAGTTCTTATGAAGGTCAATTCTTAAAAAAAAAAAAAAAATTAAAAAAAAAAAAATCTCTATTTACTAGGGGATTTTTTGCAGTTTTGGGGTTTTTTTTAACCCGGCTTGGAAAGGGCCCTGAATGCCCTGGCCTGAGACAGACAATGTAACTGATCTTCCTGTCCCCATTTTCTATTTTTTCAAGAGCTGCCACAAGCACTGATTTGTATGCAGCACTCCTTCTTTGCTGAATTTCTCCTTGGGCTCTGCTCAGACACATGCATCCCAGATGGTACTTAAAAAAGCAAATTTGTTACTATGATGTACACTCTTGCTAGCATATAGCAGATCACATTATGCAGTGACATTTAGGAAGAAACTGAGGCAAGGAGCCTATTTTTGTTTTCAGCTTTGGTCAAGTGTATCTGTCAGGCAATGAAATCATAATCTGCAAGTGCAGAACAACTTTGTTCGTATATAAATAACTTTCTCTTAGGAGAAAGGGCAACATGTTTTAATTACTTTTGATTAACTGAAGTAATCATTTTTCCCTGACAAACATTCCCCCTTGAAATTTGACATCCAAATCTGCCCTTGAGTCACACACCCATCCTCCAGTTCCTTCCAATCTGAGCTGCTTTGCCCAATCAATTCCAAGTATTGGCAACAATAAATTGCTTTTTTGAGCCATCAAACAAGAAATTCAGGATAGCCACAGTCACATTTCTACCATGTGAAATAGAAGGAAAAATACCATAACTCGTGATTTGATTAGAACCTGTGTACTCTAAAACTTCAACATTTTAAGGCAGATAATCCAAACTTTGTCCAAAATGTTGGGACCTTCTGGGGAACAATTTCAGCCTCTGTTTACAGTAAGTCAGCTTTGTTGCAGCTGTACAGAAGAGCAGGAGGTCCTGGAAAGGGAGCTGGTATGCAAGTGCATATGGACAGAAGTTTTTGACTGTAAGCCATGACTGGCCTTAGGTGATCTGTAGGTGAAATGGTTTCTTGAAAGTGGCATTCAAAAATACCACAAAATCACCATGGTACTGTGTTCTGAACATCAGAATACAAATGTTTGCACTCTAGCTGGTAGTTCAGACTCCTTGATTTCAATGTGGGCCACTAGGTGAAGAACATGAAAAATGAGAATAACTGAATACACCGATTTCTTGCCACTTGGCCTTTATTTCACAATACACCCTTTTACCAAAAACACCAAGCAAAAAGGATTTATACTTGCTGGGAATTCTTTACATGGCAAATCAAAGATGTTTCCTACCAGTGTATTTAATTTGAGGATGTCCTGGTTTTGACTGGGATAAAGTTAACTTTCTCCCAGTAGCTGATACAGTGCAGTGTTTTGAGAATAATGTTGATAGCACACTGATGTTTTGGTTGTTGCTAAGTAGTGCTTACTTTAAGTCAAGGATTTTCAGTTTCCCATGTTCTGCCAGTGAGGAGTTACACAGAAAGCTTGGAGGGAGCATGGCCAGGATGGCTGACTGGCATATTCCATACCACAGAACATCATGCCCAGTATGTAAGCCAGGAGAATTGCCCAGGAGCCAATGATCACAGGGATGGGCTGGGCATCAGTCAGTGTGTGGTGATCAACTGTGCATCAGTTGTCTTTCATGGGTTTTATTCTTCTCTCTCTGCTTTTCATTACATTATTTATTATTATAAATAATATTAAAATAATTATTTTCTTTTGTTTCCATTACATTTCCATTTCCCTACACTGTTCTTATCTCAAACTGTAAGTTTTACTTTTTCCAGTTTTTCTTCCCACTGGGATGGGGAATGAATGGCTGTCAGGTACTTTGTTGCCAGCTCTGATAAAACCGTGACAGAGGAACACAAAGAAATATAAATAAGGCAAAGAAAGTTTGGATTTCTGAATTTGCACAAGAAATTCAGCTCTCAGTATTTACGAATCCTGGGTAGATGTAATGTTGTTAGGATCTGACACAGTAAATTATGCATCACATAATCAGTACAAGTAAACTTGTTTCTTTTGGGGTTTTCAAGGTTTCTGTGATTTTGTTTCTTAAATTTTTTTTTTTTTTCCCAGCCAAGGAGAAACAGTATAAGAATTTCAAACTATCTGTAGACTCAGCATTCCTGTACTGGCCTTTTTGATTCCATTATGTATCAGCCCACTTCTGCTTAATAATTTTTAAAGTATTTAAGTTTATGGCTATTCAAGAAGAAAACTTTGAAAACATCCTTCCTTTTTCTTCCTAGCACATTTTGTTTCCAGTAAACTGAAATACATGTCTAACCATTCGTAACACTAATTATCTGGAAAGGCTTTGTTTTGTAATTGCAGCTGATTGGGTGGCATTTTTCTTTCTGGAGCTTAATAGGTTTCAGATTGAACCAGTAAACACCTGTAATGCTTCCTTGGGTGTAAAGGTTTCTACTTGCTGCTTAATTGCAGTCTTTTTCTCTCCTGTCTTCTGTTACACTCTTCCCATGCATTCCTAGCTTTTCCCTCCCAACCTGCTAACCACAGTTTGTGGTAATTTTTACCTTCTAGAGTTGATCAGGTGGTGGGATTAATGAGGAAACTGACAGATAGTAAATAGTCCAGGGAAAAGAGCACAGGGACAGCTCTGCAGGGAAGGGAGAGACTGAATGCAAGCATCAGAAATACAGAAGGCACATTGATTTTTAAATGTTTTTTTCAGTCAAATATGCCAACTTTTTAAATACTTTGATGCTCTACAGCACTTTAATTGAGAGCAGTCTTACAGTAATGGAAATCTTGCAGAAATGAAAGAATACCTTAGATCTCATCAGCACAGTGGTACTCACATAGTACTTGCCCTGGGAGCAGTTTGATACTGAAATACAGTTAGGATAGTTTTACCTGATCCATAAAACCAGAAAGTTGTGTTTTGTTGATGTATATGAAAATTATCTGTTATGGATAATGCCTGAGAACATTCCTAAAATACAATGCAGGAGTTTCATAATTTCTTGTAAACAATTGTAATCCACCATATATTTCACTAAATAGAGAACTTTTTTAAAAAAACTACATAATTAAATTCACTAAGTAATCATGAAAGCTCCTTTAACTGTGGCTCTGAGGCTAGTACATCTCTGGAAGAGATAAATAAAAACTAACTAGATTTTGGCATCAGAAAATTTTAGAATTCATGGAAGAGTAAAGTATATATTGTTGGTCCAGTTGTTGTCAGGCAATTCAATTTTACCTCCCTTTCATATGACTTCTCAGGCTCCTGTGATGTTAGTTAATATAATTGGTTTTTGTCTGTTGACATGAAAGCTGTATTTAGATCAAAACTACTGTTTTACTAATCTACTGTACTTATAGATCTTGTAGTACTTACAGTACTAGTGCTCTGTTGGTAGGCATGCCTTTTGGGTTAAATTTGTCAAAGACAAATCTGTTCTTTGGCAAGTTTTACTTGTCAGCTTTCCAAATTATGCTTTTCTGCATTCCAGCATTTGCTCAAAGTGATAACCACAGTGCAAGCAATAACCATGGAGTGATCTCCCTTCTGGTGACTTTGCAGCTCCTGTACTGAATGTACCTGTCAGTGCTTCACAAGTCTGGGAGCAGCTTTGCACAGGATGAATCTGCTCCAACAGCCGCTTCCGCTGTTGTCCATTTCTGACACTACAGGAACAATACAGGTGCTACAGAATATATACAGAATATTCTGAGATGGAAAGTCAGGCCCATACAGGGATTAAATTCACAACCTTGGCATTATTAACACCATGCTCTATCCAGCTGAGTTAATCCCAGGGTTAATACGTAGGTGCTGTTTTGGAAACACACCAGGTGTGTCTGGCCCCCAAAGGTGCAGTCATGCCCTGGTGACATATCAAAGACTGAAGGTACAGGTTGTATCCTAATCTCAGACCTTGTTGTTTCAGCACAGAAAACTCTTTAAAAGAGTATGAAAAATTATATCAGGATTGTATTTCGATACAATTGTAAGTGATGTCTGGAAACAAATCCTGATTTCATACTCAGAATTGTACTGACTTCCAACTTAGCTTGTTAAGTGTCCTTCAAGTCTTCATAGAAGTTGTTCTGCAAAAAGTGGTGTTTGGAAGGGGAGTGAAGAGACAAGCAATCCTCTTCCCCAAGCTGATCATGTAATTCAAAATAAATTCCATTCTCTGTATGCAGAGGCATCATGGTGGAGTAAAAATCATCACATTGAACATGGATGAAACATCCCCATTAGTGTGATATGAATAAAATGTATATTCGTACTGCAAGGTAACCTTGTAGGCAAGGCTGAAGTCTTGAGAAAAATTGTAGAATACAGACTCTGAGTCAAACTATGTAACATTAATGGATGTTGAGCAAGGTTGTCCAGTAGCATAAATCAGCCTGCCATTAAATCAAGTACTGGAAGTTAGTTGGAATACAGTATTTCATATCAAATGAATATCAGGTCTTGAAATCTTTTAGGAGTGAAAAAGCAGTTCCCTCACTGAATTTATCCTTTGATTTTTAACTGTGCACTTTTTCTTTGTGTGTTCTTACATTTCACAATTCCTATTTGCGGTTGCTTTACACTTCAAAGTTGTAATTTAAATATTTTTCAGTACAAATTGTCTGGGACTATCTGTTGAAATTTTCATCTGGATATTTTACTGTTATATATAGATATGGCTATATTTGTTACTTTGATCAAGGAGGACAATAAATTACAGCATTTAAGTGGGTGACGTGATTTATAGAGAATCGTGATGGAAGTTACTGTGATGTAGTGGATGAAAATAGCTATTAATAAAAAATGAAGCCAAAAGCTGTTCAGCCATAAAAACCTATATATTATATATACAGTATAATAACCATGCTACTTAATTTCTAGTACTATTAAATATGTCAGTGTAGTTTCTCTATCTTCATAATCATGAATGATTTTTACAGGATGTTGTAATTTCATTCTGTTAATAATAAAGATCTCTTTTATATAAGATAACCCCACAAACAATAAATTTTTGTAGATGAAAGAATCATACTTTATATGAAGGGTGCATTTATAAATACTTCATGTAAAATTAATAGATGATCAATAAATGTTATAAGTGAATTACATATAGTGTAAGCTGAAGGTGCCTGGAAGCATGTAAATGGAAGATGTTAGAGATTTTCATATAGCAAGGTCATAAGGAAGCCATGGACATACTGGCTGTTATGGCAGTCTTGAAGGGTGACCAAGATGTAGTCTGATGTACATTTGTAGACTGATGGACCAGAGAAATCTCCTCTGGTTGTCACACTTCTGCGTACAAATGATGTAACCTGGAACAGATTGGTGATGGTAACGGCAGTCAAGGCAGAGATGCTCAGGAAATGGAGAACCTCTTTTCATTTGTCCTCTACTAGTTCAGCCTTCATTTACCTTGTCCATTTTCCCTCTGGTTAATACTGGTGAGGTCACATCCCAAGCACTTTATAAAGGCTGGGCCCAGGCCTATACCAGGGAGTTGTCAGCATACTGCAGAGGACTCCTAAACCCTTTGGTGAAGGAGCTGGAGTATGTGGCATATGAGGATAGGCAGAGCAAAGTGGACTTCAGCCAAGTGAATAGCAGGTTCCAGTTAGCTCCAAGAGCAGTCTTACACTGTTGAAAGGGGCTTTAGAAGAGACATGGTAGTGAAAGAACAAGAAGCAGCAGTTGCAGAAAAACAGGATTGGAAGATGATTTACTCTAAAACATTGCTGATTTCACACATGCTCTCTCAGACTTCCACAGACAAGCACAATACAAGCATGTATTCCCAGGAAGTCTGTCCAGCACATAGGCATCAAGATGCTTGAATACAGGTGTCCTGCTGTAGGACAATGACACTGGCTATTGAGGCCTCATCTTGTCTCCCATGCCTTTCTCTATCCTTTAGAGCATCTAAGCAATGAGTTTTTCAATCCTATCCCACATCTCACCTCAATGAGCTGTCAGCATTTACTCACTCTTTTTTGTCCTAAGAAGCTGCTGTGTGTTAGGATCATAATAAACAAAATCTCTAGATGCCTTCAATACATTCAGGGTACTCAATAGATTCATACCCTCTGGGGAATGGGCCACTCCTCCCAGCTCAGCAAACTTGCTGAGGAGGCTGTTATGTCCCACCTCTGAGGCAGAGTAACTGAGGTTCTTGTTAATAGATCCTTTGGGGTGAATTAGAGTGAAATGACACCGAATAACCAGTGTATATATGAGGTAGGTTTATTTTAACACAATTTGGTTGCAAGAGAAAGGAGATATGTAGCCATTTTGGTTTTCTATAATTATATAAAAAATATCATGAGGAAAAATATAAGGAAAAGAAAGCAAAAGAAAGAAGGGACAAGAGCAGATAGTGGAGAAGGAAGATACCACCACCTGTGGATCCAGTGACAAGACTTAACAGGTGCAATTTCAGTGCCCATGGTCAGAGTAAGGCTTGCAGTCTTGATCCATTGGGAGTGGGGGACCATGCAACAAAGAGTTCAACACGTTACATGTGTTTATATATATATAATTCCCATATATATATTCCCCATATATGTGGGAATGATCCAATACCTCTCTTGGGGGAGTTTTACACTGTCAGATGCAGTTCTGCTTTATTGGGAGGGACAAGATTGGAATATAACAAGCATTACCCCACCTTGCAGGATCTGCTTCTTATCAGCATTTTCTCTCAGGTGGCACAAACCCACTGTGGGAAACAACAGGTCACAGGCTCAGCCAGGCCATCCATTCAAAGTTTGGTCCATCACAGAGGCACTCTTCATCCAAGTATCAGCAAGTTAAACAATACTGGGCCCACTATTGAACTTTGGGGAGCTCCACCAGTGATAGGCCTCCAACTACAGTATATGCCTTCCATCATGACCCTCTGGGATCTGCTGTCCAGCCAGTTCTCAGTCCACCTCACTGTTCACTCATCCAGTCCACACTTCCTGAGTTTGCCTATGAGGACATTTTGAGTGACAGTGTAGAAAGCCTTGTAGAAGTCAAGGGAGACAATATCCACTGCTATCCCCTCATCTAGCCAGGTAGTTGTTTCGTTGTAGAAGGTAAATAATTTCACTAAAGGTAAATCATGCTTGAGTAATCTGACTGCCTTCTTNAAAAAAAAGACTTTGGGATATCTGTCTTCTAGAAAACATTTATGGTCAGTACTGAGCACTAGGGATACTGGTCTATTGAGAGTCTGTTATGTGAGTGATGAAGCAAGAAAAATTGCTAGGAGTGGAAAAGACATCTGTTTTTTCCAGAAAGAAAACCAAATTTGATTGAAAAGTACACAGGCGAAAAAAGAACAGATTAAAAAGTAGGAAAGCATCCATTGCTAGAATGATGTATTTATAATTAATAAAAGAAGCTTTAACAAGGACAGTGTCTTGTCTGTCTGAGAATTTTTCTATAAACAGTAAAAAGCAACTGAAGTATCTATACAATAATTATAAGGGGTTTGCACTAAAACAAGAACAACCGATGCAGAATATGAAACAAGATGTTGTAGGAGCAACAGGGACATAGTGAATAGCATTCATTTTTGTAAAGCATAAAATGTTCAGAAATAAATAATTTGAAATCACATTTTCAGAAGAAAGGTTAAAGGCAGTTTGGAGTGAAACAGATAGCTAAATGCTAAAGCCCATAAGTGGATATAAGAGAGACTTCGAAAAGAAAAAAGTTTTACTAATTTACTAATTTACTGTTCCTTTTGATGACTGATTCCTAAAAAGAGCAAGAAGTTTCCTGAAGGGAGTATATGAAATTTACCAGAGATTTCCCCTCAGATTTCGATTTAGACATAGATGCAATTCACTATAGTGTCTGTCATTCTGGTATAGACTGGAGAACAAATGTTAAAGTCTAGATATTTTGGAGCCTGGTATTATAAAGAACATACATCAAACATTTACAGAACCCATCAGAAATGGCACTATATAAGACTAAGGTTATGTTGTGATGTTATTGAAAGGTAGGTCATTGAAAAATGCTTTGAAATGAATGCTCAGAAATTTGTTTAGCTGTAGTTAAGTTGAAGTGTACCAAAGCAGCTTCTAAGGGCCACAACCACAAAAGGTCAGTTGATGCGGTATCATGCATATGGTATGTTCATGAAAACAGAAAATGCAATCATCAATTGAATCAGAGTATCTCCAGCATCTAAATGAAGTGTCATTAATGTCTGAAATGTTGTGGCTATGCCTTCATACGAAAAGGAATGTCTCATAAGGTTAAAATGTATCACCCTTTTCCAAATGCCATACCTAAAAGAGAAGTCCAGGATCCATCCCAAAGCATCTTCTGGAAATGCCCATTACTTGCTCTGTCCCTTGAAACATGTGTTGTCCAGAGGTGTGGACTGAAGTTGTGCCAAGAACAGGTCAGCAGTTCAGCCTGGGAGGTGAGAGTACTGAGAGTCAGGAGAACAGGGAGCTTGTTTATGTCAAGAGAATAAAAAGGGTTGTTGTATTTAAGTTCATGAAACAAAACCAGAGAGGGATACAATGCAGTTTGCTTTTGGCAAGAGAGGTAAATGCTAGTGAGGGTGAAAATTCACTTCAGCCAACTAGCAGCAGTGACTCAAGGACAAATGTGGATAACTTTTTCACAAGAAAATTGAGGCTAGAAATTAAAATTTCCAAAAGTGAGAAAACTGCAATTCTATCAGAAATTTAAAAGTCAGAAGAACTCCAGAACTGTTTTTCATGCAAAAATTGGTTAGTTTGTAAAGGAGGTAGTATAACATGATTGGCAGATGATTTCCTATTTGACAATCCTAAAACCTGTGGTTTTATTTCCTAA
>WEIU01024770.1:239939-253680 GCA_013389925.1 Aegithalos caudatus
TAGGGAAGGATTGACAGTGAACTTAATTAGATAATCCTCATTTCCTTTCAAATTCAGGCTATCAGCTTGCTCTGCTGTAGGCAGCATTTCACAGAGAAAGCCAAACACATCAGTAGGATCATGCTTATATTATGCCAGACTCCAAATTCCTGCTTCAAGTCATTAGAAAACTAAAGCTGCTAAACACATCTGAATTGCTTAACATGTGATAAATGACTATTTTTCCTATCTTATGACTCCCTCTATTGCAAGAAAGAGACAAATTGACTTTACTTGATATTACCTTCCTACTTACCTACACATGTTCTAGTTTCAATTTCTAGACTTCAGTTTCCTCCCTGCATATCCAACCAATATATAAGTCTCAACATCAAGAGCTGTTTTTCCAGTTAGTAACTATATCTATTATTGTGAACATTTAACAAGCTAACTGGGGCACAACAATCCCAGGTTTTTTTTTTCTTGCTGTTATCACTGTAATGTTTTGGGAATGAAAACCATATATGTATACACACCCCCTCACGTCCTATTCTGAGGTCTCTGTGTATACCCAGAATAAACCTTCTTCCAGCACAGCAGAGAAGTTCACCAAGTCAGCACATTATTTTTGATGAAAATGAAGTTTTTCTTATATAGGAACAAACCAATATAATTTGCCTTTTATTGTGATAATATTCCTTTGGAGATAGAATTGATGTTACAAAAACCCACCTGAGTTCTGATTCAAAATCTAAATATTCTGACTCTAAATAGAGATGTCATAGCTAATATGTACAAATCCCTGAGCTCTGAGTTTTCCAATAAACTTTTTGTATATAATATCCTCAGATTCCAGCACTTAAACACCACATGCTGTTATAGATTTGGTTTTAATTTACTTGCAAAGTAGGGTAAGTTTATCTTAGCAAAGAAAAAAAATCAGACTGTAGGAAGGCACTTGCAAATTAGCGGTGATGGGGAAATGTCCACAATAACCCAGGGAGAATCCCAAAGTCAATTTCCATGTAATCTAATTATAGTAATATTAATAGTAATTATAGTAATATTATTTAGAAGCACAGAAATCTCCACTGTGTGTGGGGAGTGAGAAAAGTAGCTGTCAATCCTATTCACTTGCATGAATTCTACCACTTCATAATTTATCCTTATGTTTTATCCTTATTTGCTTATGTTTTCCTCCAATATCAGTGGAATGCTGTTGTCTTCTTAGTAATGAAAGAAAATGAGTGAACAGATATGTGGCATTAAGCATCTCCTGCATGGCTGTATGGACAGTTTGGTAAGGAGAAGGAGAAGGTGGGTATCTGGTTTTAACTAATGAGGTTTGCAGAGTTAAGCTGAAGGATTGCACTAAACTGGCCTTGGGTCTTCCAGTCTAGGTTAGCAGCAGCACTGACTTTACTTTTGCTGAATACAAAGTACTGAATGCAGAAATAACCAATAAGCTGAACTTCATAGTGCTTGGACTTTGGAAGACTGGTGAAAAAAAGGTATTTTTTGCTTACCCTGAGAGTGGTGTTACAGCTGAGCAGAGTGTGTGGGCTGGACAAGAATGCTAAACCACAGCAACTTGACTTCACAGGTCAAGTTTGAATTGTGCTAGTTTGAATACTTGTTTGGACTCTTGACTTGGATGCTTTGAAACAGAAACACTTCAGTGTCTTTGGTCTCATACACAAGCTCTGTGCATATCTTCATGCACCACACTAATTTGAGCAGAAATATCAGGGAATATGGTGCATGGGCCTGAATGTTAAAAACCAAAGCTAAATGGCTCTGTACTGAAATTAATAAACATAGCAGGTGGCCATTTGGATCCAATACTTCATGCTGACTGATGCTTTTAAGTTGCCAGTTAAAAATAAGCAGAAGCATGGTCATTAAGGGCAGATTGTCTCCTTGGACATAGACAGATGACTTAGCAGAATCTGTCTGAACATCTGAAATCCTATTGTACTATGGGTTTTAAAACAGTTTATCACCTCCATAAAGTCAACATCTGGTTTCCTCTGCTATAAAAAAAAGTCTAAGAGCTACCATTTCAGGCAATTATGAACTTGCCTTATACTTAGTTATGTATTGTTTATCTTACATCAAGGTATGACAATATATTTAGTGCTGTGCATTACATGTGAAATTTTAGTGGAGTTTGGGCTGGGATTCATCATACATTATGCTAGCCCCTTGTGCAGGTTGCCTGAAATAGAAAAGGGTCACACTTGGTTCAGCAGTAGTCTCTCAGCAGGTCTTTGGTGGCCTGGATAGAATTTGAGTGTTTTTCTTACATTCATTTGTGCAGTCCTGTGGTGTGGCTCACTCTCAGGATGTGCCTGTGATTCTCCAGGCTTCATAGAAAGTCCCTCAAGCAAATGACTTTTCCCATAGGTACCTTGGAAGTTTAGGTAAACAAAAATTGAGGAAATCTGAATTCACTCAAAGAATCTGAGCAGCTGCAGTGCAATGTTACTTTTGTGGTGAGCTTTAGCTCACCCATGTTCTGGAATGTAGAGGCTGAGCTTGTCTCAGCTAGCTGTCTCCACATTTAGTGAGCTGACACGGGTTCATCCAGAAGGCAGTTCCTCTTATTGGTGCCAACCACACTCCTTGAGGTGTGTATCTTTGCCTTGTGAAGACACTTGTCTCCCTCCACTGACTGGAGAAGTTCTCTGGGCAGCTGTTTTGGACTAGATGGCCAGCTTTTAGATTAAAAAATGTGAAGATAAATGCACCATGGATGGCCACAAAAAGGTCCGTTTGGAAAGTTTTGAGAGACGTTACCACTGATAGTGCTGGGTGCAGATGTACATCTTAAGAAGAGATCCATATGACAGGCAATGAAAACGTAGGTGAGGATGACAGTTCAATGTAGAAAAGGACTGTTATCATAGCAGCTGTATTTTCCTCAAGTAGATCTTGATTTGAACATCTATCAGTACAGAAGAGAACCTCCATATTTTTGGGCCCTTTGGCATATTTTTAGTGTATCTTTATGAAAAAGTATATATATCTACAGTTTACTTTCCATGGCATTCTTTTGTATCTTGTTTTTTTTTTCCCCTCATTTTCCCAAAAGAGTGTAAGATGCCTTTTAATATGATCATTGAATATAAACTGATATCTGACTTCAGCCCAGATCATTCCTAAAACTGTGCTGAAGTAGTATGACACATCACATCCATGACATATTACATTGCTAACATACTTCTCCCCACCTAGCAGAAACAGAGAACTGAGAAGACCTGAGATATAAGGGATTTAATGGGAAAAAAAAAATGCAGCAGAATCCTTTTACAGAAAATAACAGGTTTTTGAAGGTGACTGGCAGAGAATCTCTTAAATGTTGTTTGTAATCTTACCATTGTTGTTTGTGTTCCCTTACGATGTGCAAAGAAAGCTTGAAATGTGTTATTTTTCTCAAAGCTAGCAGCAATTTCAGAAAAGGAAGTGTCTTTTCAAACAGAAAAAGAAAAAACAAATTTCATGTTTGCGAGGTAACAGCTGTGAGAAACACATGCCTGGCCGTGAACCCCTTTGTGCCAGCAGTTTGTACTTCAGCTCACTCATCAGTTTAACCACAACCACTCAAGTGTCAGCATATGTTTGTTCAGAGGGAGGAGGGTGGCCCTTGTCGTTGTGTGTGCTGTTATTTTGCAGCATGAATAAGAATGAAGAGAAATAATGTTTTCACTAAGCATCTAACTGTTTTTCATAGAGCTTAGATTTGGGACACAAGTTCTTATCCAAGGTTATACTTGCATATCCTTTTAGAAACCAGGAGAAAACTGTGAAGTTTGGCGCTGGAGGGAGGCACAAAGTTAGCTTCATGAGCCTTCTTTTGGGCAAAGAGGAGTGATGATGGGAGAGCAGAGGGCAGAGCAACAATTCAGCACCCTTCTGGGCTGTGCTGCTGAAGACTGCATGTGTGCAATGCCTGCATCAGCTGCTCACTGGCCCTGCTCCCTGGGAACTGTGTACCACTGCCATAGCTTTGTTGACAGGACCTTTGCTAGTGATTAAGTCCTATCAGAGAGGTTTAATGTGCTTTCTTCAGTAGTGCTGCTCCCAGTCACAAATCAAACAACCTTAAGAATCCAAATTAACCTCCTAATTCATTGCAGAGTCTTCAGTGAAGATGTTTTTCTTCAAACAGCTATAATATTTGGATATTATTATTGTTTGGATTTTTTTTTTTTTTTGAGGGGAGGGATTACTGTTTAATCTTCTGATAAAATAAACAACAAATATCTCAAAAGCTGAAAACACATGATCTTTCTGCTTCCTAGGGCAACTTTCCAAAATGATTTTGCCTTTGGAGATAACAAAGACAGGAAATATGTAACAGATACACTGATTTTTTTTTTTTTCTTCTATACTCAAGCTAAGGTCTGGTAACTCAAACACAGAGGCCGAAGACTTAGTACTCCATTATGTCAGTTTTGCACCAGAATAAATCTGAGTGAGTAAAGAAGTCCCAGTATACACTACATAGCAAGACTGATGCCATGGTTATCTGAACTGTTTTAGCCATTCCTGATGAAAAGAAATTCAGAGAATCCCTGTGGAGTTGAAATAAAATGGCAGCTATTTAATACTGAAGATTAGGATAATGTTCAGGATTAATGTCAGAGCTTATGCTTTAAATCCTTGCATAGTAGGACAAAGTCGGTTTTAAAACTTCTTTGGTCAGTGAGGGGCTGTACAGCATGACAGATCTTCAGTGTGTCCCTACCTGCCAACTCCCCCTGCTGCTGACAGCTTGGCAAACTTCACCCATCTCCTGTCATACCATTCAGTGCACATACCCATGCTTTGCCCATTGCACTCTTCCAGTTTTGCCCTGTCTCTTCTTGGGAATAAATCACCTTGCTCCCAGCTCTGCAGTGCCAATAACCCGGTGCAGTCATTCTCCATAATGAACCTCAGCTCCCTGAACCCCTGGATCCCAAGCTTGTCCAGTACACAGTGTTTCTGTGTATGGTGTCTGTGACCAGCTGGGGATGGAGGGAAATGCCCACACCACTGGTCAACGGGGTTGGCTGTACAGCCCTGAGGGTGAGCTCTGTGGAAAGTCACTTGAACTGGCTTTGCAGAAAATGTTCATCTGGTGTTTGCTGTCCTCCCACTGGAGGACTCTGTCAGCATAACAGAACTGGCACAAGTGGTTTGGTTGTAATGGACAACTAAACAAAATACAGTGGGACAAGTGATAGTTTATCCACTAAGCAACATCATCAGGATCATTAGATGGCAATTCCCTTGGCAATTCCCAAGGACTCCTGTCCTTTACCCACCTCTGCTTTGTTTTGCTTGGTCCTTCCTCCTGTCCTCGAGGCATGTGAGGAGTGTTGTAGTTCCTGTCTGTCTGTGGCTCTCAGGCTAAGCTCTCTTTTTCCCCTCTCCTCTGAGAGGCTCTGGGGAGGATTGCACTGGGGCCACATCTCCAGCACTCTGGTGCAGGTGTGGAGGGCACCTCCAATGACACCTTGCAGGCTGAAACCTCCCTAGGACAGCTCAGGTCAGGTTGAAGAAAGGGTTAGTAATAGGAAGGAAACTATAAGCACAAAGTAAAAATTTGTAGGTTCCACGAAGATTATGATGTTAAAAATAAGTATATCCTAATTTTTAAGGTGTATAATTGGACTCCAGTAGAATTTTAGCAGTTTTAAAATAAATTAAATGTAAATCCCAGAATCCTTCCATTTGTTCTCCCTAGGTTTAATTTTCCTCATTTGTAAAATGATCCTGTACAGAGTTTTGTCACTTAGCTGGTACCTAAAGGTGCCATCATAAGGAAGTTGAAGAGCAAAATCCTGTGATGATTTGTAGAACAAATAAAATGAATATTTCAAAACTAAAAGTTTACTATGTGCCATCAGTGTAGGTGCCCGAGTAATATTATGTGTGAGAAAACCTCGCAGCTTTGTACCTTGTGGATCTTAGCTCTTGGAGAGCCACCATCAATCACCATTGAGTACATGATGAAATGCTCTGTTGGCTTTTCCATGCAGGAATAAACTCACAGAGTCTTGTAATTGGACCACAGTTTTTGTTTTTGTTTTGTTTGTTTGTTTTTTTTTTTTACCAGCCAGCCATTATTAATGAATTTCAGTCATTAAAATCCAACCTGGATTTGTCCTGGGTTTGTGGTGCCCAGAATATTTTTCAGCTGAGATGGCTGGTTTTTGAGTCATGGGGAAAACTTCAGGTTTGTGAGTAATATAACATGCATGTTCTCTTTAAATTTGTGATGGATCTCAGGATGCCATGCCTTTTCTTCAACCATGCATGCTTTTGGCTTTCAAGCATTTTGTTGCAAATCTCATCTGACATATTTTATCATCCTCTTATATTTCCTTTACATTTCTCAGACTGAGGATTTCAAAAGCAAAGTAGAAGTTCTATCAACATCTAGATGAGAGGCAAGAGTAGGGAAATTATATCTTTCTGTATTTTCCTCTAGGACAGAATGGTGCAATTGAGAGAAACTGTGCTTTTTCTGGAAAGAGATTCTGGGTCTTCTTTTGACTAGAAGTTTTACAAAAGTTCTTGTCTCTTAATAGATATAAGTTGACCAGACTTGTGGGAAATTCACACACTATTAATTATCAGATGTATTAATTTGTATAGATTCTCTGAAATATTTGTCAACCCAGCTTCCTAACAAGGCTAGGCTGTTTCTCTACTTAAACCATAAGGAATAGTAATTTTTCAAAACAAAACAAAAAATCAACCTCCTCCTCTCATCCTGTTTCAAAATAGAAAGCTGTGTTGCTGGTCTTGTGTTGAAAAAAAAAAAAATTTCAAGGCAAATAAAATTCAGTCTTTTTGTTTGAGTGATCTGAAGAGTGATTGAATATTAAAAATGTATTGTTTAACATCGGTACCAAGATCAGCCTGCAAGAGGCTAGGTGGAAGAGGCAAGTCATTGCCCTGTTAAATGAACTTAATTATGCTATGGAATACTTAAGCAGGTAGACTTTTTTAAAAAGCATTTTTATGCTCATATGATTTATTATTTGGTACTCTTCTACCCAAACAAAAGAGAGCAATATATTTAGAAAGCTTGTTTTACAATTTCTTTATCTCATCCTGTGGCACGGGAGTTAGGTGTTATTTACAGGGATATATTTCTGGTTGGTTATGGGGAGAGTGCTCTCACATTTTCTATGCTGGATAGATAAATTCACTTTTATATTTCAGATTAAGACATAACAGCCTTAGTTAGTGGATTACTGTGGGTCAGCTTCCATACTCATCTAAAGCAATGTCTGCCTGACTTTGTCTAGCCTCTGTTCTAGGTAGCCTCTCCAAGGCATCAACTGCATCTGTCAGGGGCCTGTAGGCTCCATGGCAGTACAGGTATAGCACTTAAGTACAAGGATATCACACTACATCATTATCTCCTTGCCATGGAACCAGGGCATAAAATAGTTGGTGCTAATGTACAAGTAGAGCTTGTCTCATCAGTAGCCCTTCTGAGGAACATCAACTGTTTGGTAAGCCACAAGTAGCTTGGAAATTGGGGGCTGGGCTCCTTTTTCATGATCATTTAGTAACTGAAAAAACATGAAAGATCTGTGCTGACTTTCTAAATTAATAATCTAGGCACAAATTCTCCATCCAACCCACACCAGGTAAGTCAATCTTCTAGTAACTGAGCAAAACCAGCCTGCACTGATACTTGGCTGATACGGCCCCAGTAGTACTATACTCTCCTTAAAAAAGAAAGCCTGAAAATGGGGGTTCCCATAGAGTTTTATTTTGCAATTCCTGGGGCTATGAATCTGTTATTCAACTCTAATCATTCTCCAAAATGTGTTCACCCCAGCGGTAATAGCTAGATTGCCCCATAACTGAGGCAGATTTTATGATATTTTGCCTAGTTCAATTGTGCTTTTAGTGGCTGGAAGGCTTCCATAGAAATTAATCTCTTGTCTCTCCTTCAGAAAACAAGGTCAACTATAGCATCAATTTAATATATAGGTCTACATCTATTGAGACTTCTGGATCTTGCAGTTGCAAGTGAAAATTTCGAAGTGTGCAATCCTTTGCTAGTATTGAAGAGCAAAATCTGCTTTAAGACAGTTAAAACTATTTTGATTTTCCCACCTCCTCTTTACTCTGCATTAAAATCCAAACTCACTTTGCTTTCTCTGCCTTGGAGGGTAAGATTTCTTTGGTGTTTCCTCTCCACTCCTTGTTTTACACAGTCCTAATGCCCTTTGTTCTTTTATTCCCCAACAGTTTCTTTGCTGCCCTGCCTCCCTTCTCTGACTTTTTTCAGTCAGCTTGAAACCATAGTTGCACTTTCCCACTGAGCTTTTCCCACACCCAATTAGACTTCCATATATTCATTCCTGTCTTGTATTTGTCTGAGTTTCTGTTTTATCTAGTTTCAGTGTCTGTGGAGACCCCCTTCACCAATGTTCTTACCTAGCCAAGCCAGAGGGCTTCTTTCAGTTTGGACCCCCTTAATGCAGTCTTCAGAACCACTGGCACTTCCCCACATGTTCTTCCTTTCCATCTTATCTTCTGGTGAGCCTGTGCTCTCTGCTTTCTGCTTTAATATCAAACACTGTTCTCTTCAGCACCTGCTCTGGTAGATACACTCTCTCTTCACTATCTGTTCAAGTTTTCACCCTCAGTCCCCCTCCTTTTATCTTTATAGTCTCTGTTTTGACTACCTCATCCTCCCCAACCATTTCTGTTGCTTACAACTATTTTTTCCTCCTGTTGTAAATTTTTGTCTGACATAGTTTCTTTGGTGTTACCTTGCCATTTCAAACTGCCTCCAGATGAGGTTTTTTTAGCTGTCCCCAGGATGTTCTTCTGTCCTTTTTCTTTTTGGTCAGAAATTTACTGTCCTCCTTATCTTGTAGCCTTACTGTAATCTTTGATTTCTCATTCTCTCTGTCTCTCCATCTACTTACATATTAAATATAATTATTTTATTCTGTGTAGCATTACCAAGCCTATTCATGACAATTTATCTTTATTGCCAAAATTCTTATGCTTTTCTGCCCTCATTTCTAATCACCCTTTTGCTGATTCTGAAACTAATTTGCTAAACTCATCTTCAGCTTCTCTTCTAACCATGTTTTCATCCAATCTGAATCATTTCACTTGTTTCATGAGTCCAAATCTGTAACCCTTTTGAATGCCTTGGATAATCTGTCCCTCCAATAATCTGTCAGAATCTACCTACAAGTTGCTGCTTGTTCTTCATCCTCCTCCTCCTCCTCTTTTTTTTTTTTTTAGCTCCCAAGCTCTTTATTTCATTATCCTTTCTTTCCAGGTTTCATTTCGGGAGGAATAAATAAATATTCTGTTTCTTCATCCTATGTTTGAATGATTCTATCCATGAACACGCAGATGAATGCCTTTAATGTTGTTGTAATGGTCCTACCTGGCACCAGAAGTTATATTAGATATCCTATAGACCAGAGAGACCATGGAGAGATGCAGTGGAGTGAGTCTTCTCAACTGAATTTATTATGTCCCTTTGATTAAACATTGATTTATTTACAGTGTTTTCCAGAAAGTCTCCTATCAGTGCTAGTGATCTGTAATTAGTATACTTTTGTCTCTGTCCAGGGAGATGGGGAACAAAAAGGTAACAGGGACACAGTTTTCCTGTGTTCTGTATATGAATTGTGTTAGGTTAAGCTACAGTTTCATTCCTTCATGAGAAAAAGTAAGTATTTCCCTGCAGAAGCCAGCTGGGAACATTAAAATAGGGCAATCGGAACTTGTAGCCAGAATTTTAGCTCTGAAATAAGCAGTATGACAAGTAGTGTCTTTGTCTTTTTATGTATTGTTTTTAGGACCATCCTTCACTTTATCTTACAGCAATAATGTTCATGGCATCCCAGTAAAAAATGGCTTTTGCAGTTATTAAAATGCTGAGGTGTTTACTTTCAAATTCTCTGTTACAGCATTTTTTTTTCTCTTGGGCACCAATCTTTAAAGAGATACAACAACAAAATTCAGCAGTATTGACTTAATTCTGTTTCTTTCTAAGCCTAATTCCTCAAACTGGTATAATGTCCTCCTGGAGACGAAGCCTCAATTGCATTTTTAAGGACTGTGTGAACTAGCACCTTTCTTAGGCATCACCCTGCCAGCCTCAGAGAAAGGAGTTCAGGTTACTACCACAGAACATGCACAGTGCAGATTTCCTGGTGCTGTGTTACCTTACTCTGACCTGCAAATGCTGGCACCATGGACTAACACAATAGTTACCAGTTTGCTGCTGAATTTGCCAACTAGGCTATCACCTGTAATACACAGTTTTGTGATACAGATACCATAATGCTTTAAACTAGTCATCCCTAAAACATTTGGAGTCCTTGTAGGACAACTGTAAAATTATGTTTTCCATTAACAATCAGTCTGTTCTGGAATTTAACGGGTATTTTGGAGGAAGAACACTGTCATGTTAGATCTCTGGCTGCATGATCTCTCCATTCTCCACTGCATTAATTTTGCCATACCTTCAGATGTTGCCGAAATCATATTCTATTTGCTTATGGAGCAGTGTTAAGTTGGCACAGCAGAAGTGGATTATTCACACATTTTCATAGCTTGTGACTAAATGACTGTATAAAATGGCAGTGAAAGAAAAAATAATTAGCAATATGTAATATTAGCAAGATGTCTCCCATCTACCAGCCTGCAATAATTGAAATTCTTTTCTTTAACTTTTGGACGGAAAATACCTTTTATTTTACAGTAAACATTTAATGGCTGTTTCCGTTCTGTGTCTGTAAAATCACAGAATTATTCAGGTTGGAAAAGACCTCTGAGATCATCAAGTCCAAACTTCCAGCAATCGACACCTTGTCAACTACACCATGGCACTAAATATCATGTACAGTCATTTCTTGAATACCTCCGAGGATGGTGAGTCTACCACTTCTCTGGGAAGCCTGTTCCAATGCTTAACAACTCATTTCATTAAGAAATTCATCCTGATATCCAACCTGTATCTCCCCTGGCACAGTTTTGAGGCTATGTCCTCTCACCCTGTCACTTGCTGCCTGGGAGAAGAGACCAACCTGGGACCAACCTACCTGGGAGACCAACCCTGTCGCCATAGGACACAAAATAAAGACGCTTGACTCCAGTCAGCAGGCAGAAGAGAATCAGAAAGCTTTATTTACAATTTATTCAGCCTTTTTATAACATGCTGTGCTAAAAAAGCACATTATTGGTCCATAGGATTGACACCTCTCTCCATTGGTTAAGTAAAAGAAATAGCAAACACCACCTGAGAGAGAGGTTGTTATGGGAAAGGAATATTGTTACTTAGAAATGTTATGGGGAAAAGGTAGTTATCTACACAAAGTTATTTGGGAAAAGTTGAAAAGTTTCCTTGGGAAGAGCTAGCAATTCTCAGGCTCAGAAATATCAGGCTCACATCTCACCCCTTTTTCCTGTAAAAAAAAAAGAAAAAAAGAAAAAATTGAGCAGGATGTTCAATGTCTGCTTGTAGAGGGACCGTCCGAGTGATCACTCCCATCTTCTGCATCTGGGTCATCACTCCAAGGTTCCCCCACTTGATGACTTTTATTCTGGTCACAGTCTGAGGTTTGCCTGTTGGCCCGGTTCTGCCTTTGTGATTCCAGGTCAGGGTGAACACACCTTGCAGGTACCCAGCGTACCCCAGTATCTGTGGATACACATGTATACCCACAACCAGAAGTGATAAGCTCAAATGGGCCTTCCCACTGCTTGGTGGCCAAATTCCACACCCAAACCTTCACTCAAGGCTGATGCATCTCGCCTGAAGCCCTCAGCGAAAGGTGATGGTTCAAAATAACAGGATTATTTGAATTCTGTGGCACTGTAAGGTGACTGATCGTATACAAAGCCTTTGCCAATTGACTGTGCTGGGTTTCACCTGCACAACCCCACCTGGCTACAGCCGCCTTTCAGGGAGTTGTAGAGAGGGATGAGGTCTCCCCTGGGCCTACTTTTCTCCAGGCTGAACAGCCCCAGCTCCCTCAGCTGCTCCTGATACGACTTGTGCCCGAGACCCTTCCCCATCTCCATTGCCCTTCTCTGGACTCACTCCAGCACCCCAATGTCCTTCTTGTACTGAGGGGCCCAGAACTGGACCCAGCACTCGAGGTGTGGCCTCACCAGTGCTGAGTACAGGGGGACAATCCCTGCCCTGGTCCTGCTGGCCACACTCTGATCCAGGCCAGATGCCATCGGCCTTCTTGGCCATCTGGGCACAAACTGGCTCAGTTCAGTCATTGTCAACCAGTACCCCCAGGTCCTTTTCCAAGGGCAGTTTTCCAGCCACTGTTCCCCAGCCTGTAGGATTGCATGGGGTTGTTGTGACCCAAGTGCAGGACCCAGTACTTGTTGGACCTCATACAGTTTGTTTTGGCCCATGAATCCAGTCTGTTCAGATTCCTCTGCAATGCCTTCCTACCTTCCAGCAGATCAACACTCCCACCCAACTTGGTATAGTCTGCTTAGTACAACCTATCAGCATTATAGCCTGACAAAAACCTGTACCGGACATTCAATTTTACTGGTAACAGACAATGGAAATTATTAACATTCTAGTGTGAAAATTTCATTCATTTTTAAAATTATCATATGCACAAATGTTAATTACATTTTTAAATGCCTGAAGCCTACAAATTGTGAGAGCACAAAAGAAACTATAGTAACCTGTTGGACACTTGTCCTTTTCTTTTACTTTTCTTTGGTACACTTGATAAGTGAGTGCTAATGGAGGGGCTGACAACACAAGTGCATTTCTGATGCAAAACACCAAGGACAGGGTGAAACCTTGAAGAAAAGAATGGAGCCTTTTTGTTGTGGAAATGAAACTGTGATAATGTTCCCAGACTATAAACTGGCAGCCTGGTGTGGCAAATCCGTAGGAGCTTTTTCAAAATCTTAATCAATGTCAGCAGATTTTTTTTCTTCCTCATGGGGTTTTAGTGAAGAGAAATGTGAAATTTTATGTGAACAGTTTGTTACTCATATAGCTCTTAGCAACAGGGCTGGAGAATATAAAGGCAAAGATTTTACTGTCCATTCATGAGCCTATGAGATCTATTAGTGAGATAAAACTCTGTGGACTAAAATGTTCTGTTTCCAAAAATTAAACAACCTTTAAAAATCAGTCTCTGCAAAAAGTCAGCTGTGAACAGGAATTCTTAGCAATCTTTACATGACTATCTACTTATGTGTACTTTATGCACCAAATGAAAGAGGCAGAACAGCCTGTAGCACCATCTGTCTAAGGAGTTTGGTAATTTAGTGCCACCATTTTTGTTGGTGTAAGTATTTTATTTATATCAGTGCCTAGATGTTACAAGTGACCTCTAGGTCAGGTCAGTGGGTTCATACCTAGGGTATGTTTCTGGCCTCTCCTTCTCTGCCACTGTAAAAGCTTTCCTCTCTCCTGCCTCCTACTCCAGAACATCATCCCTGCCTCCCCAATTCCCTACAAGGACAGCATGGAATAGTCTTTGCACTGTCTGCTTGTCTCCCACTATGGGGTAGAAGGAGGTAAATTTTCCAGACAAGGGAACCAGTCAGGGGGAGATACAGATTACCACCAGCATTTATGGGAACACATTTTATGAGTTATGCAACTATTAATAAGAGAATAAAGCAATCACTGTTAACAGCAGGTAATTGTTGGTACAGTCCACTCAGTTATCCCTCTCAGTCATTCATTTTACCCAGCTAGAGCAGCAGTGGAGGGGGGGGG
>WEIU01024770.1:253698-290277 GCA_013389925.1 Aegithalos caudatus
GGGGGGGGGGGGGCAGAGCTGGATATTTACTGAAAAGCAGAGGTTCATAGTAATGCATCAGTAGCTTTTAGGAAGCTGTTTAGAAGTGCCTTCCTTGCATCAATGCTGTAGACTGTGTTCTGTCTACATATGGCAGCCACCACCTCCTTGATTATTGCGATGAATGAGTAAAGTTAAATTATTCCCCTGGTCAATTTAAGTTCTGAAAATGATGTTAAGCCCCCCTCTCAATTGTTTACCTTTTTCACCTGTTGTCTCTCGCCGAACTCCGACTGCCCGATGCCGGAGGCATCAGTGTGGGGCAGCGGCAGAGCTGCGGTGCTGCGGTGCCGAGGCAGCAGCCACCCCGGCGGCGGAGCCGTGGGCCAGCAGAGATGGCGCACCCCCATGCCAGAAGTGGCGACATGCGGCGGGGACGGTGGAGACGGCGGCCGTGCTGGAGAGACGCGGCGCTGTAGGGACCGCTGGCCACCCCAGGAAGACGTGGCAGTGTGACAGCTGTGCCGTGCCTGAGGGCGCTGGGCCAGCACCCCGCGTCCTGCTGTGGCACTCACGCCTCGTGCTTGTCATGCATGGTTATGCCACGTGCCGCGCCATCTTGGAGAAGCGGCGGTGCAGCTGTGCCGTGCCTAGGGGCGTCTGAGTGAGCATTGTGTCCTGCAGCAGCAGCCACACCTCGTGTCCCCTGTGTGTGGCCACGCGGTGACTCTGGGGGACTTGGCCGTGGCTCTAGGCCCGGCTGGAAGTGTGTGTGTGCCCTGGCCGTGGGCATGGTGTCCCCCTGTAGAAAATGAATGGGCCAGGAGACCTTCTGCTCCCTTTTTTATGCCTTTATTAAAATCAGCTCTTTTATTAAAGAGGGCTTAGAGGTGGGGGCTCGGGGTGCGCGCCGCCGCCGCCGCTGCTGCTGCTGCTGCTGCTCCCAGTGGTCGACGCCCAGGAGGAGGATCACGCAGGCCTGTCGTTGCCGGCACGACTGGAGTGTCTGTCCTCGCAAGGATCGTCCAGAGACTTGCTTTGGCTTGATTGTCTAGGGGGGTTCCTCTTGCTCAAGTGCCACCCAGATCATGGTGACCTGCTCTGCGGCTGGAGTCGGTCCATCTGGTCTTCTGGAGGTCCTGCTGTCTCCATGATATGGTTCTCAAGTGTCCATTTGGGATGGCTCGTTGTCTAGGGTGGTCTTATTCCTGGGCGGCAATATGATTTTAATATGCATACTTGCGCAAGTCCTCATGGGAAATGCGGAAGCCCATTCTGGGGAGCAGCGGCTGAATTACCCGACGGGACAGGGGTACAAATGACCAAGGGAAGGGGAAAAGGGATACAACAGATAAAACAGGCAAGTACTTCCAACAATAAACTCTTGGGTTTTAAAAAGGTAAGTACAAAAAGGTAGGCACAGCAACCAGGGACTCGAACTGGGGGTCGAAACAAGAACAGGTAGGCATACACCCAAAGGGGTAAACAAACATTAAACATAAACATGAACTTTGTTTATAACACCCCCACGTGGTTGCTGGAATTTGGAGAGCACTGCAACTATGCAAATGAAGAAAGCCCAATGCCTACCGGGAAGAAAACCAAGAAGGAGTCCACCCACAGCGGGGAAACCCCACTGAATTGAGCTGCAAAAGAGACACAGATGGGCTATGCACAGGTAAGACTGCCCTTCTCTATGATTAAACCTCTTGTTGTATCTCTCGCCATGACCTTTAGGAACAGCCTCAGAGGACACCCCCCTAGACACCAAGCAGAACAGCGACTTTGGGTGATTCCTGTGAGGTTGGCAGTCCTGGTTTTGCCTGCAGTGTACCCTAGTGGGAAGAGCTGCCTACCTTCTCCACGGTGTTGTCCTTGAGACCCACGGCGGTGTGTGCACGATGACCTGCTGGGCCCCCCCGAGCTGATCACTAATAAAGGCTTTGCAAAAGGAGAAGAAGCTCTCCTGGCCTGTTTATAACAACTGTGTTGTGAGTTACAAAGCCAGGTGCTGATGCTCTTGCTATTCCAAGGTGATGGCCTTGCACAATGTGCAGGCTTGGTGTTCTGAGTTTATCAGCTATCTCAGATTGAAGGGAAACACATCTCTCCAGAGCTTATCACCTTTTATGAGACTTCCACATACACTCTCCATACCCTTCCTCCTGCTGTTTTCTGGTGACATCGCCTGTGTGCACACGTGTGTCTACAGAGCCCATTCCCCAAATTCACCAAGAGTGGGTTGTGACAAGGATCAATAAAGTGTAAGCAGCCCTTCCTGTGTCCCCCTGCAGAATGAGGTGAGTGCTCTGTTTATACCATCCTGTAGAAAATTCCCGCGTCTATGCTGCATATTGCATCATGGCTCTGAGCTAACTCAAAACATTGAAAGGGTCTCCACCAGTTCAGCATGGTCCTACATCCCTCTCAGAGAAGCCTGGTGACTTTGCCTGTAGGAGTGTCCTCGGTAATGAGACATGTACTCTAAAGCTAGCACAGATGTCTCTGTCCTCCATGGCTACTTTACTGTACCCATACAGCCAGATAGAGCATTTGCCCCGAAGAAAACAGATATGAGGCCAGTACATAATAAAGAAAAATGGCAAAATGGATATAGAGGACTGAAATATACTGCAGGTCTCTTAACCCAGCCTGCAACATGACCCTACAGATCACTCTGCAGTGAATCAAACCTCTCCTTTTTCTTAACATTCGCGTTACTGATTTTTTTTTTTTTTTTTAAACCTTCGAAACATAAAACAGACCCACAAGATATAATCAAGAAGTCAATGACAGATCTGGGCAAAAAGCCCAGAAATGCCTTGTGCCCTATTGTCTGTCCTGTGTATTAAATTTTGTTACTGTTTTTCATTTCTTTTTGCTGAAATGAAAACTATTCTTAAAATCAACATAAACTGCACTGCTAAAAACTTCTGCTTGATTCAGCTGAGACAAGGCACAGTCACTACAGAGAAGGTCTGAATTTGTTCTTTCCCCTTGCTTTTGATGAATTCTTTGACCAGAAAGTCCAGCATACATTTACCCCAATAAACAGGAAACATGAACTTCAGATTTTTCAGCACTAATTACCCAGCCAGACTTACCAGGTCTACTGAGACCCCCCCCATCCCTGCAAGTATTTGAAGACAAGATCAAACCCCTTAGCAATCGATAAGATGGAAATGTGACTCATTTGCATTTCTATAATATTACCAGTTGAAATATGAGCTAGCTCTTCATGCATTTTTGCACTGGAGGTGGCCAGAAATTGATAAAATATGTATTTTGCTAGTAATTTTACACAAGTTTTGCAGGTATGGCAAGGCAAAAGATTGAAAATTGCTGTAAGAGACAGAAAAGCTGCTCTCCTTAGCAATGCATAATCATTCTCCAAACCTGTTGTTCAGGGATTGAAATGAGCAGTATAACCCTCTCGTTTTCCCATCTCTGATTATGCATAGTCATATTTTTGATTGCATCTGTATTTGTAACATTTTTGACCAAATCATCAAGCAATATATATGCAGGGAAGATAAAACACAATTTTTGCTCACTGACCTTTTAGTCCTGTAACATATAAATTGTTTAAGAAAGCCTGCTGAATATTTTCTTATCTTGTGTCACTGGAAATTTCACGCTCCCTGTGAGACTCAGTAGGATGTTTAATATAGACACTGCGTGGTATGCTGATTGATGGGACACACTGCAACCCCGACAGCTTTCTGTGATTTAAAACATAAAAAACCACCAAAAAAATCCCAACAAGCACATATTTCAGAAGCACACGGGTTTTGGTGCCTGTTTCATCCCCTCCATGGCCTGGGCTGCCCTGGGGCTGGTTTCAGGGTAGGGAGGAGGGCTGGGTAGGGCCCATCCCTAGTGACCAAGCAGCAAGTCCCCACTCCTGTCCCTAGGGCCATAGGTTGAACTGATTAACACATCCTTCACCTCTAGGATCTGAGAGCCAGATATGGTGCTCTGTCAATGTGCATCCCCAGGGCCATATTCTTGTGTGCCAGCCATCAGAGGTGAGCTGTAAATGAGAGAGACTGAGTCCTGGATGCAAATTGGTGGCAGTAGCGCTGTGTTTTACATGTTTGAGTAAAATTAATGTGGAACACTCTTATAAGGCAGTAGTGTGGTTTCACCAACCTATATTTTTATTTTAAAATAGTTCAGGCACTGGTGTGTCCCTGCAGTGGGCAGTGTACTGTGGGGTGGGGTGTACTGTGAAACCAGTCAGGATCCATGCAGCTGCCTTAGTTAATACAAGGGCGGGATGGACTCAGCAGCAGGTAAAGTGGGACTTGAACTGTGGCATCCTGATGTGTTGTTGCTTTAACCTGTAACTTTAATTTTGTCTGTCTCCTACTAGCAAAAATCATTATCAGGTGATGTTTTGACTTCAGGTAAACTAAGCTGTTAAGAAAAGCTCAGTCCTAGCCAGCAGCTGCAGTTGAGATCACAAGAAGTTACTAATACTAAATCCAAGAATTCTGGTGACCACTTCACCTAGTTAAGCTAACTTATTTTAGTACTTGTGAGCTCACCAGAGGCCAGCTAGGGTACAAAGCTACTGTCCAGGTGCTTAAGAAGGGTTTGATTGAAGTGGAAGCAGCTGATGAAGGAGCTCCCTGCTCCCCAGGTTCCAGCCCGTCAGAGGGAGCAAGAATCCCAACCCTCCCCAGCACAGACATCTCAAGATGAAATGCCAGAGAGCTCGGCACAGGACACACACCACAGCAGTGGCTTTTCAGGCAGCAAAGCCTGGCACAGTGTCTGGGGAGGGTCCTGTGAGCAGCTCTGAACAAGCCACTTGCCAGGGCTCCTCTTCCAGAGCTGCTTTCTTTCCATCAGGCAGCTCGCCTCTGGAGACTTGTGGTGTAAGAAGGTTGCCTCTACACTGATGATGTTCACAACTGGAATTCTCCACCAGGCAATCTGCTCAATATGGTGTGTGCTTATGTAATTTATTCTGTATTTGCTTGGTAGGTTTTTTGTTTTGTTTTGTTTGGTTTTTTTTTTTGTTTTGTTTTGGTTTTTTTTTTTGTTTTGTTTTGGTTTTTTTTTTTGTTTTGTTTTGTTTTGTTTTTTGTTTTTAGGAATCTGTTCCATGTAAAATATAGAAAGGCACTAACACAGACCCTTGGCAACCCAAGTTTCTTTGGTAATGCTTCCACTATGTCAGCAAATACTAAATCTCCAGTCTACCTCTGTGCTCTTAATTTCCCTTTCAAGAACATTCTGAGAAATGTAAATGTCTGTAGCATTGTCGTATTAAAAAAAAAAGGAATTTCATTTTAATTTGAAGCAATTATTCAAAGAAAAGTTCTAATAAAAAATTTATAGACACTAGTTAAACATTAATAATATTCAGTATATTAAAATACTGACAATGATTTATACTCCATCATAAAATAGAAAGAAGAGTCAAGTAGCATCTCCATCCCTTTTTCAGCCAATTTCATAAATCTACATCAGAGAAAAGCACATTCCTAGTCCAATTAAATGTGTGTAATGAAATATTTACATGTACTTTATGACTTTAGGTTATTGAATTTTTAAGAGTTAAATCTAAAACTGTGATTGTATTTCCAGTACATATATTTTATTAATTGTGCCTACAAATATGATGTACTTTCAGAATGATCCTTTCAAAGTTACGATGGGAAAAATAAGAACGGAACTATAGGAAAAAGCAAAATCAGGAATATACAGTGCCTGGAAGTCAGAGATGTCACTTGCACACCCTGATTATGACAGGGTGATTAATTATGATTAATCTCATAATTAATCTTCTTAGTATTGCCAGAAGGTTGAAGGTGTGATCCTTCCCTTTTACTCCACCCTGGTGAAGCCACACATGGAGTGTGCTGGACTCCCCAGTACAAGCATGGACATACTGGAGGGAGTACAATGAATGGCCATGGAGATGCTGAATGGTCTGGAGCATTTTTCCTATGGGGAAAGCTTGAGAGAGCTGGGACTGTTTACCATGGAGAACAGAAGGCCTGGAGAAGAGATCAGGGGGATTTTATCAATGTGTGTAAGTCCCTGAACAGAGGGTACACAGTGAACAGAGCCAGATTAATTTCAGTGGTGCCCAGTGACAGGACTGGAGGCAATGGGCACAAACTTGAGAGGTGAGACATTCCCTTTGTACAAAGAGAAACACTTTTTCATTGTGAGGGTAAACAAGCACTGACACAGTTTGCCTAGGGAGTGTGGAGTCTGTAACTTGGGGACATTAAAAAACATCTGGACATAATTCTACCATCTCTGGGTGGCCTTGCTTGGGTAGAGAGCTTGGGCCAGATGACCTCCTTCTGACCTGTCACTTCCAACCTCAACCATCCTATGACTCCTTGAAAGGGACAGGAGATGGATCATTCACTGGTGTTCCCAAACACCTAAATTCAATGTGTTTTCTCTGTTCTCCTTGCAGCCATGTGCTAACCTCCAGTGATTTTTCTGCATAATTGTTGTCTGGTGATTGGTTCAGACAACTATCATGTGTTCATGGAGTTACAGGCTTTCAGATGGTAATTGTTATTGCCCATATCCTCCACATCAAACCCATTTGCAGGGAGATTCTTCAAGATAACAGGGCTAACAAAGAGCTCACTGGTCCAGCACATCTTTTCCCAAGTGACAGTTTATAAGGAGCCTCCTTAATTTTAATGTTTCCTATCTTGGAGTACTCAGTCTGACAGACAATGTTGTCTTTTAACATTTTCAAAATTTTTTAGAAAAAGGTAATTATTTTACCACATCTATTTCTTTTTAGTAGATCCACAAAGGATAGTCAAAAGACATTTAGTTACAGTTGGAGGTTGGGTATTGTTTCTTTTGTGTTAGTTGAATTTTTTCCTTTAAGTTGCTAGCTAACTAATTTCTGGGTACTTAACCAAAACAAAAGGGGGGCCAAGCAGAGTTTTGGGGCTGATATTTTCTGATAATGGGCCATTAACACTCATTAATGACCTGACACATTCCATCATCCCACTGGGAGATGCTCTGCCCAGCTTGGGGGGACCCAAGCATCCCTACCTGTTTAAAAAGGGGAGACAGGAACACCAGGACATCCTGATTTCCACTGGATTTCCAGAGGAAGACTGGACCCATCTCACCACCCTTGGACTTTCTTCAGGACCATCTCTACTCCACGGAACTGCATCTGTTACTCCAGAAGGATTCATCTGGACTGCTTCTAACACCCTGACCAACAGGGTGTCAGGTCAAATCCCTGACTCTGTCAGGGCTTTCTGTTTTTTTTGTTGTTTGTTTTACTTGCATGTTTATTTTATTTCCTGTACTATTACATTTGTATTTTTTATATTCCTATTAAAGGACTGTTATTCCTGTTCCCAAAACTTTGCCTGAAAGCCCCTATTTGCAAAACTATAACAATTTTCGAGAGGGGTTTACATTCTCTATTCAAAGGGAACTTCCAGCTTTTGCTGGCAGATACCTGTCCTTTCAAATCCAGGACAGTTACACAGCCCAGACTTCCACTAGATGAATACAAGAAGCAGCTGGTAACACTTGTACAGACCAGCTGCCCAGCAAAGGTTTGAAGGACACCCTGGGATTGCTGAGATTGGTGTGTCAGTCATAGGCAGTAACATATATCATCAATTGTGGGTTCAGTTTGGGGTTCTTGAGGTGAATCTTACTCTGATTTTTACAGAGAAGCATGTGGTGCTCTTGGGATGTTAAGTTTAGCAACATAGACTGATTTCTGTTGGAATCATGTAGTGCTGAGTTCCCTCTTTCCAACAGAGCAACAATGAAATCAGCTTTTGCAGTTGAGCAGTGGCCCTCTGTAGATCTCCAGGAGTGCTGTGGGCTGGCAAAATCCAGCAGTTCAGGACAACAAGAGTGGGATCCAGGTGAGAATGCTCAAGAATGTGCAGTGGAGCAGCAGGGAGACTCTGGGATGCAGATTCCTTATAGCTCAGAAGGTTTTTCTTCTTCACCCAGTATAATTGTTTGTTTTTTCTGGTCAAGAGTGATGTCTGAAGTGAAAATTCACCTCAAAAGAATTATGAATCTCAAAGAGTTATGAATCTTTTCCCAATGTATGCTTGTATAACCAGTATTTATAAGTCTTTTTAGGGGGGGATGAAGCATGCACAGTACAGATGAGATCCCCAGTGATATTTTCAGCAATATATATATATACACACAGATTGTATTTTTATATATAATGAATATATAGAAAATGTGAATAGAAAATATACAGTATATAGATTTTAAAATATGTGTATTTTAGCAACTTGTCGTTTGCCCAAAGCAGAAGTTTTTCATGGGCACAGTACAGATTTTGCTAAGTTGTAGTTTCCTATTGCTCTGTGCAAACATAAAGAACATGTAAAATGTTATTTCAAGCTCTTGCAGAGTTATTGACTTTTTTCCCCAGTTCTTCTCAGAAACAGCTGAACTGGCTGTTCAAAATCTTAGAACCAAAACAAAAACATAACCACCTAGAGTAAAGAAAGAAAATGTACTCCAATTGGTTGTGTTTGGCAAAATATAAGCCACTGAAAGCAAGAACTTCATGGCAAAACATCAGACAGCTAGAATTATCAGGATCACCTATCATCATCCACTGATGATTTAGTAGAGTTAAAGTGGAAATTGGTGTTGACTGTATTGAAATCACATTATTGTTTCATTTTGTGTTTATAGGAAACATCTGGTAATGCTGGAACTTACTCCTACTTTAGGTTTCCTAAATCTTGTACCTCATCCCTGAAGTTTCTGACACACTCATACTAGTTGGCAACTTTCATCCTTGCAACAGAACTCTTGCCCACACCTAAGTCAACATAAATTAACTGAGAAATTAAAGGCATGCAATAAGCATTAGAAAATGTGCAGCATTTTCTGTGGCATTTAATTTTACTTTAAGACTTTTCATGATAAGCAACGTATGGTAGTTATTGCTAAGAAAAGAAATTAAAGAAAATAGAGAATTTTGGAAAAGGTACCTCTTTAGGGGAAAAAATCAAACTTACATAGAGGGTTAGGAATTAATTTTGAAAGGATTTATGGCTTGATGTGGGAGCTGGAGGTGCTTTTAACAAAAAAATATAATTTAAACTTAAACTCTGTAAGTTGGGGCTATAAAAACATTTCAATTACAACAGCCATTATATAACTAGAGGAACAGACTTCTGGATCTGCATGCTTGTGTCTCTCTTCCTGTAGTTGTTGTGTATTAGGAAGCTATATGCAGTTAGAGCTTACACTCCAGGGCATAGAAAATGGGCATAAAGGTTACAGTCCTGCAAGATGCCAGTACTGTGTCTTATTCATTGCCACACTAAAATGGCTCCCTCCAGTCACAGCCCAATGGGTGTCATGTGTTGTGTTTACTTAGGAAATGTTCTGAAGGGATTTGCTGGGCTTGGTTCAGAGACCAACACTTCACAGCATTAAGACTGTATTATTTAACACACTTGCATTTGATTCTATATTTCTCCTTTCAGAATGTTGACATTTTGATTCTAATTCTTTTTGCTTCCCTTTCATATTATTTAGGTATCTGAAAAATATACATCCAATGGTTGGTTCTCCAGTGATTTTGCCTGCCCTGTAGCTAGCAGGAATGTTATCACTTAAAAATGCTATGAGAAGTGTCTATTTTTCTAACAAGTTTTACGGCAATCACTTTTATGTTTCCACCCAAATGTATCTGTCCATCCTAAAAGAGTCATGGTGTAATTTAGTTTGATGGTTATCTTCTGCTAATAAAAATCTTTTCCTTGTGTCTTTACCTGAAGGTGCACTCGCTGAGTCGTCAGCTTGCCAGGACTCCCTGGATTTGAACCCAGAAACGCAAAGCCTGAGCAATGGAAATGAACTGTCAGCAGCTTTTGAATCCAAAGTGCTGGATGTTGCCGTGAGCCCAGAATAATAAACTGCGTTTCAAGATGTAGACCCTGTGGATGAAATATATGTTCGATAAATGGTTCTGAGAATGATATTATGGAAAAGCTCCACAACCTTCTTGATCCAGTTTGGTGGCAGAACACATGGTATTGTTTGGAAATTACAGAACTGTAGGGGAGAGTGATGTTTATATTAGCGTTTGCAGGCTTACTTTTCTTTTGGGGAGAAGAGTTTACCTTTTTAAAAAAAGTATATGAGAAGTATGTGTGTCTAGGAAAAGGCCTTTGTTTTATTCTTAAGTTATTCTTCATATATTTGCTTTTGTACAATTTTTAGTTTTTTAAATGTCTATGCTGATTTCTTCAAGATACATGTCACTTCAAGGGTTGATTAGTTTGAACTTTCTTTCCTGAAAATCAGTATTTTAACTGTGCCTTCTATGTTGATTAAAAAAACCCCAAATCAGCAATGTTAATACCAAGCAGCATTTTAACTTTAATTCCTAGATTCAAGTAGCTAAAGGATCGGAGGATGATTCATAAATGCAGAACTGGCTAAGCAATAAACATCGGTGCATATAAAATGTATGTAACTGTAAAATTTAACATTTAGTCATAAAAACTAATGTCTACAGGCACAGGAGAAGCTGAGTTATTAACCCTTTTACTGCATGCAGGGCTTTTTAAGTGGTTTGTAGAATAGACAAATTTTATATTCATTTTGGTAAAAATGCTGAGGAAAGACCATATTGTAGTCTACAGCAAAAAAAAAATAATCTATTAGAAACTGTTTATTGTCTTCTCCATTATTTCACAGAGAGGACAACAAGGACAAGGCAGTCTGACACTTGGAATTCAAACATAATCCCACAATTCAGAGATTCTCTGGCAGATCTCTGGACTTTTGTAGTGGTCCAAAAAAGCTGCACCTTATGATCCAGTAATTGGATTGTGTGTCAGGAAAAAAACCCAAGTAAGTGAAAACGTGAAAACCAAGTAAAAATAAAGCTTCAGGCAGGGAAAGACAAATTTAGGCAGACTGAGTCTTGCAAGCCTCTGCTCTGAGACTCTGTAATCTTGGTTCATGTCCAGCAATGGCAACACTAGGCTGCCAGAGACCATGATTTATGTCAGCCAGAGCTGTGTGCTGCTGGTTTTGCCTTGCCTTGCCTGTCTTTCCCTCTCTGGAGTGGCTGAAGGAAACAGAGAAGACAAAGTAATTCATATTCTGCAGCCGTTTCCTCCCTAAATGAATTTGGGTTTTATCTCTGCCTGGCAATGATAGGCTCAACTGCAGATTTGATGGGAGAAGCTAACAAGCAATTTACTTAAATGGGTACATATTCAAGGCCCAATTTGTTTCTGACTGATGGCAGTAGTAGTCTACCACTGGCTTCAAAGAAAACTAGATGAGTATTGCTCAGTGACAGTAATATTGCATCTCCTTCTGTATATTGCAATTAAAGTCTTAGAAGTATCTCTATAAATGCTTAACAGTGTAATGTAGCTTTGTCTTTGCAGAAGATTTCACCTTAAAATAAACTGGAAAGTGTTTTCCACTTTATGTATGGGAAAAAGCCCTACTACTTTGATCATACATCCTTAGAACTTCTGTGAATGTCTTTTGCCAAATGCTGTAGTGTTTAAATACATTTAATACTTCTACATCATCAATGCCACATTCAATACCTGTCCCAGTGAAGACATCTTCCCTTGTTCTCCCCTTCTCTCCCCTCAGAGGGCTCCCTCAAGTCACCATCATGTCTATACTACTGGCTGCCAATATCCATCCTGTGCTTTTGAGAGGGCAAATCAAATTCTGTGCACAAACCTCTTCCAGAATATTAAAAACTATGGTTGCCTGTGTCCACAAGGCTCACCTGTGTGTGTGCATAGGACTGGGCTTGCTGGCAGTGAATCCCACAGCTCTGAGCCCTCTACACAGAAGCAGTGCTGCAGTCTTGCCCTGACATTTCCTCAGCTGATGTTATGTTACCATAAAATGTTTATTTGCTCAGGATGATGAATAATTTTGTCCATGTATAGAGGTGGTAAAGTACTTTAAATAAAATACACTAGAGGACATTTTCTTAACACCACATGGTATGTTTATGATGTGTAAACATTTTTTTTAGAGAAAAAGTGGCTGAAAGAGCACCAGAGCATTGCAGAGACATGCAGGGATGTTGGGTTGGTGGCAGAGAAGTAGAGGGAGTTATGAAAGGCGATGGATATTGTGGTTGGTACCCTACTTTCATGCTTCCTGTTAGCATTTTTGGAACAGAAATGTGTGATACAGCTGAGATTATGTCCCTCTGTGGAGAGGAGATATACAGCAATAGCTTCAGAACTTCTCCATTAAAAAATTAGATAGAATTAACTGAAGACAGTTTGCCCCAAACACATCTAGTATTCCAGGGCCTCCTCCCAGTGGTACTGTTCTTATTAGTCTCTCATTTATTTGGACAGGACAGCTTTTCACAGATCAGGATGTCAGCCTCACCCTTTAGAAATTCTCTACCACTTTCAGCACTTGAAGATTTTGGAGCCATGTAGGAAACAAGGTGGTCAGCTTCTCAAATTTGTTTGAATGCAGATTTTGAAAGTGTACCATAGATGATGTGCCTCAATACAGTTTGCTGGAATCTGCTGACACCACACAGCTTCACTTTACCATGAAGTAAGCACCCAACAGTTCAAACTCACTTACGTGGGTGGAAGATATCCACAACAGAATCCCGAGCCCAGGGTGAAGGAAGGCAGAAATGGGGCTCACATTATCTCAGCTCTGATTTAAGGAACAGATGCTAAAACATGTTGTCCATGGACAGTGAAGATGGGCTTTTTCCCACTGATATTTTACAGTGTTTTCACTGCTAGTTTTGCTCAGTTCTTTAAACACCTGATGTGAGGAAACAGGTAGTTCACATAAGGTATATTGAACCTTGATAAGTAGATGAAGTATATTGAGAGGTTAATTTATTCACCATGTTAAATAACTATTTGTATACAAAACTTTCTGTTTTCTGATGGGGAACATGAGCACCTGTGTTGATTGCTTGCTGATTTTTTAATACTTGAGTGAAACCTTTTGGCAAAGACATAGCCTCTTCTCTGCTTTTCATTTCTGTTTTTCACAGTTAAGCAGACAGCAATGCACACTTAACAACAACACAGAACTTTATTAGGCTTAGAGGCATCTGCAAGAAACAGCTTTAGAAAAATATTTCAAGATGTATTAATCATTTGCAAGAAGTAAATATATTATGACAGAGTTTCAAATGACATGCAAACTTCAATTTCCCCATTAGAGTGGACATATGTCAAATTTTCATATGAAAATAATTGATTATATATACATTGTAAGAGCAGATAGCTGTTGTCCTTGATGCTGATCTCTTTCAGGCTGACAATCTGTGAGTGGGTGGACCTACATGCAATCAAAGCATGACCGTTCCTGAGGGGTAAGGACTCCACAATGAAGCACTTCCACTGGGCTTCTGCAAGATAGCAAAGCTGCCTCTGGCAGGATTTATTCTCATTACTTGGTCCTGCAGGACTGGACCTCTGTGCTTCTTCCCTTGACTACTAATATATGCAAACACCAAATTGAATTCCAGCTCAGTCTGCTAGAGATGACTTCTTACTCTTTGATACAAAGAGTGAATAATGGCTTTTTGCCCTCTGTCCTTTTTACTTGAGAAAAAGTAATTCCTGACACAAGCCCACATTTATGTGATGTCATCATTCAGCCCTACCAGTTTTGTACTATTCCTCTTTAAAAATGGAGAAACTGACTGACTTTGGTATAATAGTGTCTCTATTGCTAGAAGGAAGGATGTGACAGCATCCTGATATATGGCAACTCCAAAATGCTGCAATTCTACTGTCTTCTGTTAGTTTTTGGAAAAACTTCTCTTTATCAGCCAGTTTGTACAAAAGACAGTTCAGCACAGCAAAAAGGAAGTACTAAGAGTTCAGCAGCAACTTTGAAGCTAAGCACCCATCTACATTATGACACAGAGACTAGCAGGAAGTGTTTGATACCTCTCATCTCACATTTGTCTATTTTGCAGCATTCTGCCCATCCATACATTTCAGCAAAAAATTGCTCTGAAATGAAAACAAGAATGAAGAGAAGTTGCAAACAAGAATAAATAAAAAACAGGACAATGACAGCTTGAGGCTTGCTGTTACTAGAACAGATTTCAGCAAGTTTCTTGGAACGATCTAGCTGTTTGACTAGACTTTCTAAGACAGGTTATTCAAGGGCACACAGCCTTTGCCAGGACTAAGCTCTGCACTGTGTGGCTCTCAACCAGCTGTGGAGCTGGAGGGCTCTGTTCTCTTCCTGGCTGAGGTCCTTTGTCACTCCACGCAGTAAATTTGGGCCTCTTCATTCTCTGTATATCAACTTCTCGTCATGCTCCACTCCTAAACAAAGCACTTGCATCAAAACAGGAGACAAGTGTAACATTATTGCATTTTATTAATGCATAAAGCACCGTGGTTGCATCAAACCACAGGGGAAAGAATCTTTTGGGGGTATTCTGGGTGTGTAAGTTGAAGGCCGTTGACTTTCTTGCTGGCAAAATTACTTGTTCGTGGCTTTTATTCCTGGCAGGTGCTTTTGGAGCTGGGTCTTTAAATCTGGTGGTGAAAACAGCTGCAGCCTGTGGAGGCCCTTTTGTAACATCTTTTTGCTTTCCTCTCTTTCCATGGACAAATCCCAAAACTATGTGTCTTTTTCCTTATTGCTGACATAATGGTGCATCCTTCCAAGAATAACAAAAGCAGGCAGGGAACACAATAGCTGGGCTTTTAGCTAAATATTTTGTAAATACCACATGAGTATCTTAGGATTAATGACCTTTGTGCATTTGACAGTCAGGGGCATTGTCTAGTTCTCTGTGTTTTCACTTTTGTTTCTGTGTTAAATAGTGTCAACATTCCTTATATACAGAAGAATATTATTAATATGATAACTGATTCCTCTGTTTTTGCTGTTTTCCCAGGTCCATCAAGCTACCTAAGGTGATTAGTATATTCTACATGTTTCATGAACTCTAAATGTGTATTTAAGCCATTAAAATAATGCGGGTTTTTTTCATTTTAAGATTTTTGGTTTAAACCTTGGTGATAAATTAGCAGTGAACAGATCAGGAAAATTATTATTTTCTTCAGTCTAAGCAAATTTTAGGGTCACCACTGACAATTGGGCCAACATAATTGTTTAATAGACTTTTGAGAAGAAGGATGTGGGTGCAGAAGGAAAAAGCTTCATTGCCAGGATTAATGAAAATGCTACTCATTCAGTGCATGTGTTTATATGCTGCAAATGGAGTTAACACTTGTGGAAGGCAAGAAGGCTGTTCAGAATGTTTATATTTTCAAACATAGCATACAGCAATTAAGAGGGTGAAGAGCTTGATAAATACTGAAGTCATTTGATCACATGTACAAATTAAGTCAAAGGCAACGGAAAAACTTAGAAAAAAGGTACTTGGAGACATGATAAAAGAAACCATTTAGGAAACATCTCCTAACAATTATAATCTCATTCATCATTGTTACTTCAGCAAAAACAACTTATGCAACAAGACTGCTGGAGGTGAACAACAGGCAAATTGGAAAAGAAGACAATAGAAAATTTGATATAGTTTGGAAGAGTAAAGGGGAGGGGGCTTAACAACTATCAGGAGAGAGTCACATTGGGAGTTCTTTGCCATGCCAAGAAATTCTGAACTTTGAATATGTGCTGAGAGTTAAGAATAGCCAAACATTTTCTTGAAAACATATCTTGTTCCTTTTTGCTGATTTTGATGTGCCAAGAAAGGTAAATGATATTTCTTTCCTTTCCCAGAGGAACAGAAAAGGACTGCCCATATGGGCTTAACTACAGTGGGAAATGCAACAAATCTATAACTCTGTTTTTGGGATATCTTGGTATACATACAGTTGCAGATGCAGAGATCAAAAATTCAAACACTATGCAAACACTAGCTTGTGTATGTTGATGTGGGATCTTTTAATCAATGCAAATGTAGAGCTGCAGAGGGTTGTGCATACAGATTTTGGGTGTCACAGCTGCCTGCAGTTAAATATTTGTGCATTGAAATTACTACACTAATGTCTGCATGTATGTGGAGCACTGCTGCCGAATGCAGAAGACTGTGCTAAGTAGACTTCATCTGTACTGATCCAAGACTATTTGGTAATGAATTTGCACTGAACAGAATGACACAAAGCATAGATGGTATTGGACTGATCTACTGCAATATGCTGATTTTGAAAAAAAATCACTCCAAACCTTTCTTTCAGTTCATGAAAAGAATTTACATCAGCAGTCATAGCAACTGCCTGGTCTAGGTAGCCACAAAGAAAAGAGCATAATCCATCTTAGTGGACTACATGGAAAGGGAAGAATCAGAAATGGAAGCTAATATGAGCGAAAAAAAAAAATAATAACCACTCAGACAACACACTCAGACCATTTAAATTATATATATATTTATTTGTATAATTTCTTACATTTTTTGACCACTGACATAGCTTGTACAAATATAGCTTTGGGCATTTTATTTCCCTATATGTGGTAACACTGAAAAATTACTCAAAAAGAAAGTACTTCAATGATTTATTATTATTTTCCAGTATAATGATGTTGGGATATCTGTTGTACTAGGTACTGATGCAGAAGATAATAGTCCTTGTTTTAAAGCAATGACAGACTGGTGATGTGAAGATACAGATGCCTTAATTCCAGACAGTATAATCTGTGAAAGAAAGTCCTAAACAAAGTAGTAGGGATGACAGAAGAAATTTACCTCTCATACAGAAGTCCAAGATAAATGTGTGAGAATCAGTGCAGTCTTCCTGTGTTTTGTCAAAAATGTGCAGCTTTGCAAAGGCAGAAGCAGGGAAACCACAGGGTGAGGAGAACCATTTGTCACACAGAAATTGTGAGGTATATTTGCATATAAACGTTTAATTAAAACCGCTGCTCTTACCCTACTGCTGGTGGAAGCCATAAGGGTGACAAATTAGCTCACTTGCTACCCAAACAGTATGGGTGCTAACTGCTAGATATTATGAAGCAGTATTAAGTCTGGAAGAAATCTGGTTTATGATCTTGCATAGGGATCCATGTAAATGATCCCGTTTTTTAACACAGCTGTCCCAGTTCTCAGAAATATTGTGATTATAAAGCCAGCAAGGCTTGCAGTTACCCATGTACTTAGAGACTTGGCTCTAACTTGCAGTGATAATCTAAGCATAGGTCCTGGTTAGCTCTTGTAGCAAGTTTTGTGCTGGCAAATGCCTGTTCAGCTCATAGTTTCAGCAGGGCTTGGCAGGAGAAAGGGGTGTCACTGCAAGACATGCACCAGAGCTCTCTTCCTTGCCTGCATGATGCTGACCTGAGGGACTCACGGAGCTCTCCAGAAAAAGCATTGGCCAAGGTGGGCAAGGGCAGGATGGCCAAAGGAGGCAAACATCTCTAACTTACTGCTGCTGTTGCTCAGGGGAAAGGAGACTCTGCTCCCCAGCACCGAGAATTGCCACTGCACTCTTTGGGCTGTTATTACATACAGTCTCACAATCAAAGTGGGAGCCAAGGAGGAACCTTGGTTCTGTCAGAGGTTACAGAACAAATCAACACAGGAGATGGGAACACATTTACTCCTCAATAGGAGTCTATTGATTTTTTAACTACTGAGCACATTTGGCTGCTGAAAGAGTCATAGGGCTCAAATGAGCTACAAGAAAAAATAATTCATAGCACACTTCAAAGATGGGTAATTTTGGCAATGCATCTTACCACCCCTATGATTTCTTTTCTCAATTATTTTAATGAAAGATGGTCAGAAGTTATGTAGAGAATAAGAATTGGGTTTTTGTCTTCAGCAGTGGGACATGGATTGTGAGGGAGTGCAGAAAAATAATTCCTCATCATTCACTGAAACAGAAGGATGTCAATGTGTGGGATGTGTGGCCAACTACAAACATCTTGACTTACTTGGGTATCTCACCTAGTTTTCAGCTGCCACTCTAGGGTGAAGCACAACTCCCATAGGTCCCCTGTCTTCTCTTCTGGTGTTGTTTATCATCTCAGAAATGTATGTAAATGAAAATAAAGCTGCATTCAATAAATGGTGTTTTGTTACAGTGCAGGCTGTTTCAGATCTATAAACCAGTCAGGTTTGGTATTGCAATGTAGTTAGTTCTCATTATTAGTAATGTCTGCACCTTCTGTGCTTTGGGATTTAAGTGATCACTTGAGCTCACTTGAACTTTAATGAACAATATCGTGTTCAAAATTCAAATGGCTAGAAAAAAACACTTCCTTTCTTTTAGTTCATCTGTCATGTTTGTGGGTTGGGCTGATCTTGGAAATGGATTGGTGCAGCTGGTCTGATTGGGAAAGAAGGAAAGATTTAACTACTAGAGGTACTGATTATATAATCTGGATTCGGAAAGAGGCTTTCTTTCTCCAGGAACTATTAATCTCTGTTTTAAGTTAATCTCTTTCTAAGAGGCCTAATACTTTTGGGGAACTGTATAACTAGAGGAAGTGAGATAGAAATGGGACATCATCTCCTTTTCTATCAAATTTAAATTATGCCTAGAGAATTATGGATAAATGGGAAACAGTTCTATTTCAGTAATTGAGTGACTCAGAGCTCATAATGAGGGGTCTTCCTCTGACCCTCCAGAGGTCAAAATTAATGTGACTGTTGGGAGCCCGACAGCTCAGAAGGGCTTCTCAGTGACATTGCTAGAAGAACACCTTAGCCACAAAGAGGTGATTTTTGCCTTATAATTTAAGAGTAAACTGTCACCAAAACTGTGGACACACATTTTTGAATCTCTGACAGGCTGTAGATACTGTTAATAAATAAAGAACATTAAAAAATTATTTTTGGAGAATATGGCAAGATTTTTAAAACTTCATAATTTTTGGAAGTCAGTGGCAATGTGTAATTTCATCTGAATTTGGATCAGGATCTTACTGTGCTGAGATTATGTTATTAAAAATGTAATTTCTGCACCTCAAGGATATGTCTCTGCCAGAGGATAGCCTTGCCCCACGCTGTGCTGGAGACCAGCAGAGCTTGTTTTTGCTGGTCTGGAGTCTCCCCCAAATGCAGCTCAGCACCATTCCACCCTTCTGGGGTCTGTCACCAAAAATTGCTCCACCAGTTCCTGCTGCCAGGAAGGAGAAAATGTAGGTCACCATTTTCCTCTTTGATCTGTGGAATGCAGAGTTGCTCACTGCTGCTGATGTGAGTGTAATGCCTACTTAATTATAGAATCATATGTCTAGTCTAGTCTCATATCCTAGTCTTCTTTAATTAACCTAGAATTTGTAATGTAAGGAAAGCATTCTGAAATTGTAAACTGGATTCAATCCACAGTGAAGTGCCTTTTCCCAGGAAAACCAAGTATCACCCAGAAAAAAATACAAATATCATTAATTCTGAATACCTACTGCTCATGCATATTGAGGTACTTCAGTTTTTCAGCTTCTGTCATGTCCCTTTGGGGGTGGACTTCACTTTCCTATCAAAATCTATATTTATCTCCAGAGTAAATGCTCTGCTGTTAGTTGCCTATTTAAAATATTTGTGGTCTTGTATTTCTTCTTTTAGGTGTGCCCATGTGAAGTATCTGTCTGGCATTATATGTCTAAAAATATGAGAAAACTCAACTCTGTGATTTTTAGACTTTTGACAGCAGTATAGCTTGGAGTGAGAACATAATGCAATGAAGTGAGATTACTGATTTGAGATGTACAAAACTGTAACTGATGTGCAATGGGTTATGTAGGTGTAGACAGAATAAATATATATCTCATGGCACTGAACGGCTTCTGTTGGCAGACTTCCAAAGGGGCAATTTGTGAAAGATTGTTCCTGGTACAATGTGATTAGGGCAGGTACACACAGGGCTGGAAGGGGTTCTGACTGTGCTACCCTGTGAGTTTGCTGGCATCCTGTCACTGTGCTCCTCTTTTGGGTCTTGGATGCTGGCAGAAAGCTCCCTTAGCTGCCTCATCAACGCTTGCCAAAATAATGCATTTCCACCTGTAGAGGTATCATTTCAGCAGCGTCATAGACATTAATTTGTTGGATCAGCATCATATACTTCCTTAAAGCCTCTGAGAGTAATGAGTACAGATGAATTAATGAGTACTTTATTAAAGAATTATTTTATATAGTCTTAGCATACAGAACAGATAAACCTCATAAGTTTTGGGAGTGCTGCTTCATACTGTCACAGATCCACATTTGTGTGAAATGTGTGCCTGGATCTCACTTGAAATCAGAAGGAATTTGGAATCTGGCCATCACTTCAGATATTTTCTCCATATCTCCATATGTTTGGCATAGTGATACAGGTTTCAAACTCACCTCCTACATTTCTGTCTGAAAATTACCACTCCAAGAAAGCTGCCACTTCCCTAATTGTGAAGGATCAGCATGGAGGAGCAGGTATGAGCTGCTGGTGTGATCTGCACGTACAGCCTTCTGCTGCAGAAGGTCCTTAGGCAACAGCTCTGTGAACCACAGCATCATAACTGTGTGAACATTGCCTGCAGGCTAAAGGTTCTCAGGAGCCAGTGAGGAAGAGAGGGCATGTGTCCATCTCCAAGAGCTCCATGAGAGACAGTGTTGGTGCTGCCTTCTGAGGCACAGGCCAGGTCTGCTCACACATCTCCCAAAGCAAGTGCACTCTAAGCACCACAGACCCTCAGACTCTTCTGGACACACTGATTATGTGAAACAGGGGTGGCCCTGATGGCTGAGCAGTGAGAGGGGTGGCTGGAGAGAAGGGCAAGTTTGTTTTAGAGGAGCTTGTTCAGCTTGGAGCACAAGAGGAAGGTCAGCCTGCCTACAAGCTGATGGATGATCCACCTGAAAGTTTGCTTGCTTAGAGCTCCTCAGGGTAGGATATAGCTCTGAATCAGTTGCAAGCCCAAAGTTGACCATGATAAAGGAGATGCTTCCTTTCCCTGACCAATTGTCTTTATATAGTCTTTGTATAGTCCCACGGCAGACAATCTGCCCCATGGGCCTCCAACCTGAAATAATATTATTTTCACTTCAGCAGAGATCTAAAATTAACTCACAATTCATAACAATACTATTGTCTTTCTTATGTTAGCTATTAAATAGGAATGTTTTTCACTGGAGGCTTATTTTGCCAAAAACCTTTGAAATTAATTGCATCAGTGAACTATAACATAGGTAAAGCTCCATATAAATTAATTGATACAGAATTAAAAAGTAACAAGATAGCAAATCTGGAAGAAATCACTCACTCTTGGATTGGACTTGAGAGCCCTCAGGTGACTCCGTTGATTTGCCAGAAAATGTGAATTTTAAAACCGGGCCAACAAAAAGCAGAATACACTCTCAACCTAAATCAAAAGCCATGCCTGAATGTTTAACACACCAAGTTTTAGCATATTCTCAGCTATGACTGATTGATGTTTTTGCTGTTCTGTACTGCTTAGGGGTCTCTTTTAATTAATATCAAACACTCTGGAACAGAAGGAAATACATTAAAAAGGAAATTTTTAATTTTCCTCCAGCTGTTATTGCTAGATGTGCCATATTTTTGACTACTGATTATTAATAGAATTCTACACCAAAATTCCAGTGCTTCCCTATTACATATCTTAAGATGCAGACGTGGTCTGGAAATGAGAGCTCAGGTCTGGGCTACTAGATTATTCATCAGTCTCTTCCACAGTGTGACCTTGGGAGGCTGCCTCAATTCCCATGTCCCTCAGTTAAAAACCTCTTGCTTCCTATGGCGGCCATGAGCTTCAATTAATAACTCAGAATTACCTCAGGTCTGCATGGGGTTTTTTTGTGCTGTAGACTCAAGTGCACAACTCTCATCATACAATGTCTGGGAAGGCAGGTTTCAGCATCAGAAAGGAAATCTCCCCAGTCCCTGCAGGCTTGGAGAGGGCAAGGGAAGAGACTGACTTTCAGACAAGAGGTCTTCTGTACAGAAAGTCAGAAAAGTGATGAGAGTTGCCTGACTGACAGCTGTCCCTGTAGCTGAGCACCCTCTAAGAGCAGGAACTGTCTGCCATGTGGGGACAGATACTTTCTTCCTTTTGTGAAACTTCAGCAAGACATAATGCAAAATATCCACACTGAAAAGACATACATATGCAAAATGTATCATAGAGTGAGAAGTGTGAAAGAGAAAGGAGAAATGTAAAGTGTATATTTTCAATTATGGGTAAATAATCAGCAATTTTATGGAATGTGTAGGTGGTGCTTGTGTAATTCTCTGTGCCCTGTGCACCCATAAACATAAGAAAATTCACTCCTGAAAGCACTGCTGTCCTAAAACAGTCTTTGTAAAGATAGAAAACAAAAATGGGTTTCTGAGATCCGATACCAAGTTTTGAGGACAGAAACACACAGGAGACTGGAGTCATGGCCAGAATCTGAACCCTTCATTATGTTGTGCCATTTGCTAAAAAAAAAAACCAGTTAAAATGCATGAACTAGTGCTGTTCCACTGTAATGTAGCCATTAAGCTTCTCTTTGCACATTAAGGTACTATTTGGCAAATGGAGTATTTGAGGTAGTTGTGCAAAAAGACACCACAAGACCATACACAGGCCCTGACTGTCCAGTGTGACACTTGAAAATCTGTGTCTGTTAAAATTGAATTCTGGTCAGTTTATGAAGGTTTTGTATCTATAAATGCTGTAAACCAGATTTATACTCAAGGGTACATTATCTGTATTACACTATGAATATAATAGCAAAGCATGGTGTGACCACTAGTAGAGTGTGGGCCTGGTATTTTTGAGTCTAAGAGATTTTAGCTTGCTGGCAGCTGCTAACCTTTTTCCCAGGGGAAAAATCTCTCAAGAGATTCTGAGAATAGTTGAATGCAACTATTCTTTCTCAAGACTACTATTTGAGAAAGGATAGTTGTTTACCAAGATTGTTTTGAGAAGAAGCTTTCTTGAGAGATTTTCCCTTGGGAAAAAGGTTAGCAGCTGCCAGCAAGCTAAAATCTCTTAGACTCAAAAATATCAGGTCCACAGTAGAGCTGCCCCCAAAATCGGAATAAAAATATGAGTAGAGTTTTTCTATGACATCAAGTCTACAAGACAGGGGTGGATTTTTTTGGTTTTGTTTGTTTGTTTTGTTGTTGTTTTGCATACCAGCATTAGCTGGAACCTCTCAATGCCCTTGACTGAAAAAATCCAGTGAGCTAAAACATGCAGGCTAAGGAATATTGAATCAGCTCCCTAAGAGGTCACTCTCTCCAGATTTAGGTTGGAAAGATTGACACAAAGAATGGAGAGTCTTAACCTGGATAATCTATATTTCAAGTGCAAGCACTATAGAACAGTGGGCAAGATGCAGTACAGGAAAACAGCAGGGCTTCTAAGATTGCTTGTGTGAGATATCATTAAGACCATGGAAAAATCCTGGCAGAAACGAAGGGATGAAGAAGCAATGTGCAGAAACTTTCTCTTAAAGGCCAAGAATCTGGAAAAATGACTGAACATATGCAGTTTAATCTAAGCAAAGTAAAGGGAAGTTGGACAGGGTCTGAGAAGAGCTGACATGCCCACGAGAAGCCCGAACTAGAGATACCATGAAAGGGGATTTTCAGGGGAAAATTCTCAGATGAAGAAGCACTGGTAAGGATGCACATGAGGATTTTCCAGGCTGATCCTATATCTTATTTACTGGCAAAACCAGTTTGGAATAGTTTAGATTTTCTAGTCAAAGATTATCCTGGTATCTTCTCACATAACCCAGTGCCATCCTTTTTGCTCTTTTCCTCTACATCAGGGAGGATTTCCTCACTGAAAAAGCTGTCATGCATTGGAACAAGCTATGCAGGAGATGGTAGAGTCAGCATCACTGGAAGTGTTCAAGAAACAATTTGTTGAGACATTTAGTGCTGTGGTTTAATTGACATCATGGTGTTTCATCAAAAGTTGGACTCAGTGATCCTGGAGGATTTAATGATTCTATGATTCTTGACATCACCCATTTCTATTTTTGCAGAGGTTCAGATAAACTCTGAACTTTATGTCTTACATTCTTCACTTAATGCCTTTTGCTGAAGAGTGAGATTAAATATGACAAAGTGCAGGAAGGAGAGCTTTGAGTCATGCGGTGGAAGCAATGGGTTACTTTGAGACAGCAGTGATGAGACCAAGAGACAGATGCCCTAACTCTCCTACCTTCTTCATAAGGCAACAGTCAGGCTCTTCATGGGAAGGGTCCACATTTGGAGCTGGTGCTTAGTCTTAGGAGAACATTGAAATCCCTGTGTGCTTTGTGTTCACAAATAAAAGATCCGCCAGTACTGTAATATATGATGTCCGAGGCTCTTTAACATCTTTATTTTTTATTTTTTATTAATTTTTATTTATTTTTTATTTCTGCTGTGCAGCATTACAGGAAATATACTGGGATCTTTGTCTTTGAACACTCAAAACTTTATCATCCTGTGCAACCAATCTGTAACAGGTCAGTTGCTCTTCAGTTTTATGATCCTCTCTTAGATGTGAAAGTTTACAGAGTAGAAGAATAATTTAGGTTGGAAAAAACCTTTCAGATCATCAAGTCCATCTGTTAACAAAAGACAGTTCTTCACATCTCATCTCATCTCATCACTGATGTAGAATGGAATTTTCCAGATAATCTGCTCAAATGATCAAATGAAAAGCATTTTTACAACTTTCTCATTATTTAAAGTGCTTTCTCTGTTTCTTCCTTAGGCTCCTGTGCCTAATGTACAGAGCTCTTGTAGATATTGGTTTATTTGCAGGCTGTATCTATGTTCATTAGAGACAGTGAAAAGACAAGAGACTGTATGGACATTATAACAGCAAAAGGGATAAGTCACATGTGAAAAAGGCCCCAAAATTCTGCATAGCAGAAGGGAAAAAAACTGAAGCTATTGCAGACATATCTAAAAGCAGAAACCACCTAGGCATCCAATACTTCTAAAAGCTTGTAGTACTTAAAAAAAAAAATCTACCCACTCCTTTTCCACATCCAAAGAGAGGATCAGCAAGATGAAGATAGAGAACTTTATCCATCCTTACATTAAAACAAAGAGAAAGAAGTCTGTGACATCTAGGCTGTGTAAAGACAAGTTTTAGATCTGTCATTGATGTCTGTTCAAAGAGTTGTTGCTGCATTCCAGCACAGGAGATTACACAGCACATGGCAGCAGCTGTCCCCCTCCCACTGCAATGCAATCAGAAAATGCCCATGGTGATATTTAGTTAGCTATTAAATTTGATTTAATTTTCATAGTGCTGCATCTTTGTGAGCTGGCTGTGCCCAGGGACGTGAAAGAAATTGTGAGTGGAGTTGGAACAGCTCAGCAGGGGAAGCTGGAATAGCCTGTACCTGGGAAGGAATGGACAGGGCCTGGTGTGTCCCTCCCAGTGCTAAGCAGTGGGCAGTCTCACAAAGGATACAGCCATCTTCCCAACCCTGCTGGGATGTAAGAACATACAGCAATTTAGATTAATGACTTCAGGAAAACACAAAGAGCCTTAATTTCAGACACCTCAAAAGTAAGCACTGAGAACCAGGGCTCAGGAAGAGAGGCAAGAGCCCATCTGAGATGCAGAAGGCAGCACAGGAGAGATGGAGGCTGAAATCTTGGTGTGGACAGCAGGACATATCTGTAAATTCAGAGAGAGACCATTTCATCCTAGGCAAGGAACAAGGATAGTGAGTGCAGCAAGCGTGGAGCTGCCAGCAGAGCTGGGCAGTGTCAGGTGGGCAGGAGGAGAGCTGTGCTGCTGCAGCTTGGCACCCAGTGCCTCTATCCTCGACAGCTGGATGTGCAGCATCCTGTCATATATCTGTCTCTAAATTAATTCAATAAAATGGGACTAATGATACACGAATTGGCATATGGCTCTATTTCTGTTTCTGTTCTCAGTCCAAGTAAAACATGTTACTACATTTCAGGGAAGGTTTTCACTGTAACCTCTAGAAATCAGAATTGTAATGATTTCCAGCTCTTATCTTTCTCAAGAGCTGTACAGGAAGGTTTTCTGTGCCATCAGGTTTAAGAAAAAATACATGCAGGAATTGAGCAGTGGTGTTTGCACAGGAGACCTCTGGATGTTTGGGAACATAAGGAGGGTGAAAAGTGCAGGGAACATGTGTCATGGTGAACAAATCTCTGCTTACTAAATTTCAGAACTCCTACTTAGAAATGAAGACATTTTTAGCAGTTTATTCTAGATACGACCTCAGGGTAAGAGCAAGATCTTGCCTCCTCACTGAGACCAGGCAAATTCTGTCATTTTTGCCATGATAAGTACGTATTATTTGTGTTAGATGAAAGTCCAGCACTCAGCCTAGAAGGAAGGATGTGATTTCTGACATTCCCATATATGAGGTTACATCCTTCAGCCTTCCAAAACTATTTGTGTAAGCCTGGTGGAAGCCTTGTTCAGATGGAGTGGAGATTGTAAATATTGTATAAGGGAAAATGATGCTTAACTGAAAAATAGTGGAAGTGAGTAGTGAAACTTAAAAAAATCCCATAGACACTTGCATCATCCTACTCTAATTTATCTGATATGTGTCTGCCAAAACTGTCTTTCTCAGCTGTCAGTCTAAACTCATCTCCATGAATATTAATTTCCTCTGAATACTCTGTTATATTCAACTTTTTTCCCTTTCACCAGTTCAGCACAGTTCTTCTCTGTGCATGCCTCCTATTCTACAGATATTCTTTGTAAGTAAAGATATGTTGGTCTTGCTCTTTAGTTCCCTAGCTGCTGTAACTGCTTTTTGTCCATTTTGATGGAGAAAGACCTTAGAACTCCAGGTCACAAAGTTGTTTGTGCCTCAGTTAGTCTTCCATAACACCAAAGAAAAATCCATTTTAAATGTCAGAGGAGATGTTTTTATGTCTGTGCTCAGATATATGTCTCTATCTAAACAGAACAAATCTTTCTCCCCTAAAACAAGTGTATTTTATCTTCTTTTGGACATAAGCTGCTTGGGGAAGAAAGTGCTGTTGTGACACATACCAGAGAGTGTTACTGATTTAGATAAATCCTAAATAATTCATTAATAATACAAAAAAATGGGAGATGAAATTGTGGTACCTGAAAAAGCCTTTTTTCCATCCAATGAATGCTTTTCCTTCAATACACACTAGTTATCTTCAATACACACTAGTTATTTCTTTCAGATAAAACCAGGAAAATTGATTTGAAGTTAAATACTGAAGCCAGAATATTTTTCCTTACAGAGTACCCATAAACTAATTTGGAATGTAAAATTTTACAATTATATAGTTCTATAGCAATATATTTTAAAATTTCAAATGAAAATTGTTTAAATCTAAATTGTGAATGTACCTGGAAATATTTTTTTTTTCTACAAGAAAAGATGCTAAACATAAATATGATGGAAACTTTGCCCTCTTCCCCTTATAATTAGAAATACAAGACATCACTCTTGATGAATCTCTCTTGATGATTTTTGAGCAGTCTTTAGAATTTGGAGAGGTCCCAGCTGATTGGAAGCTGCCAAACATTGCCCCAATTTTCAAGAAAGGCAAGATGAGCCTAGAAACTACAGGCCTGTCAGTCTCACTTCAGTGCCTGGCAAAGTTAAGGAAAATACTATTCTGAGAGGTATTGAAAAACCCCTGAAAGACAATGCAGTCATAGGTCACATCCAGCATGGTTTCATGAAAGTCCTGATATCAAACCTGATTTCCTTTCATGGCAAGGTAACCCACTTAGTTGATCAAAGGAAGCCAGTTGATGTAATCTTTTTGGATTCCAGTAAATCTTTTGACTGTGTCTCTCAGAGGATCCTTGTGCAGAGCACACAGCTGGATAAACACATCATAGGATGGGTGAGCAGCTGGCAGATGGGTCAGGCACAGATGTGAGTGAGGTGACATCAGACTGGCAACCTGTCACTCACAGGGCTCTGCAGGGCTTCATCTTGGGCTGTGTGCTGTTCAACATCTTCATAAAGGACTTGGACACAGGACTGCAAGGGACACTGAGCAAGTTTGCAGATGATACAAAACTGGGAAGAGCTGCTGACTTCCTCTGAGGCAGGGAGGCCCTGCAGAGACCTTGACAAATCAGAGGACTGGGCAGTCTCCAACAGTGTGAAGATTAACAATGGCAAATGCTGCACCTGGGATGGGGCAATTCTGGATGTGTGTATAGACTGGGGAATGAGAGGCTGGAAAGCTGCACTGTGCAAAGGGACCTGGGGATCCTGGTCAAAGGCAAGTTGAACATGAGCCAGCAGTGCCCTGGAGCCAGGAGGGCCAACCCTGCCCTGTGGACATCAGGCCCAGCATGGCCAGCTGGGCAAGGGAGGGGATTGTCCTGCCCTGTTCTGCACTGGGTGGGGGGCTCACTAAATATTGTGTGCTATTCTGGATGACACAATATAAGATATTAAGCTATTAGAGAGTATGCAAAGGAAAACAACAAGTATGGTGAAGGGCCAATGAGGGGAAGCCATATGAGGAGGCTGAGATCACTTGGGTTTTTTTTCTGGAAAAGAGGAGATGGAGGAGAGATCTCATTGCAGTTACAACTTCCTCACAAGGGGAAGAGGAGGGGCAGGCACTGATCTCTGTGGTGCCCAGTGACAGGACCCAAGGGAATGGCCTGAAGTTGTGTCAGGGGTGGTTTAGGTTGGACAACAGAGAAAGGTTCTTCACCCAGAAGGTGGTTGGGCATTGGAAGAGCTCCCCAGGGAAGAGGTCACAGCACCAACCTGACAGAGCTCAAGAAGCATTTGGACAGTGCCCTCAGGCACATGGTGTGACTCTTGAGGATGGTCCTGTTCAGGGCCAGGATTGGACTCCTGGAGGGGGTCCTTGTGGGTCCCTTCCAACTCAGCATATTCTGTGATTCTGTTTGTTGGGGAAGTTGTTGAGTATGACTGAGAGGATAATGAAGCACAGTTTCAATTTCCATATCCAATGGGAACACAATAACTTCAGTACTTTATCTCCCCATTTCCTGAAATTCCTGGCATCTTGGGTAATTCATCTTGTGCTGGGTGAAGAGATTCAGCTGAGTTAATAAATGCTACCCTCACTTTCTTCAAACAGTTCATTGAAATTTACTTCCCCAAAGCACATCAGGTGTGATCTGCTGTTGTTTAAAGGAATAAAATGCGTCACAGAAAACTTATGTTTTCCATGCTAGGCCCATAGTTCCATGAAAAAGATCTCAGTACTAAAAGGAGACAGGCAAAGTGCAGGCTAGTCTGCACAATTTGGTCATGCTCTTGCCTCCATTGGTTGGAACTGACATAAAACCATGACAAGCTGTCACTTTGGTGAGACACACCCCTATGGTCCTGGTTAATAGGTTTTAAAACCTCCTTCCCTTTCAAAACCCCAGATCAAACATGTCTAGCTATGGCTGTCAGAGGAGATAGGACTCCTGTAAGGGAAATTCAAGAATGAAGATGTGCAGGTGCACTGTTTGCTCATCTACTGCTCACTTTTTTTCTTTGCTACATCTAGAAGGTGTCCTAATTGGCGACCAGTGACAAATGTCATTCCCGAGGGCTTGGTATTGGGACTGGCACTGTTTGACATCTTTGTCAGTGACATGGACAGTGGGATCCAGGGCACCCTCAGCAAGTTTGCCATAGACACCAAGCTGTGTGGTGCTGTTGACACTCTGGAAGGAAGGGATGCCATCTAGGGGGGCCAGGTCAGGAGGGAAAGATGGGCCCTTGCAATCCTCATGATGTTCAGTGAGGCCAAGTTTAAGGTCCTGCACCTGGGTTGGGACAATCCAAAGCATACATACATGTTGGGTGTAGCATGGATTGAAAGCAGCCCTGGGGAGAAAGACTTGGGAAAGTTCTTGGTTGACAAGAAGCTCAACATGAGCCAACAATGTGTGCTTGTGGTCCAGAAAGCCAAATGTGTCCCAGGCTGCAGAAAAAGGAACATGACCAGCAGGTCAAGGCAGATGATTCTCTGCTACTTTTCTCTCATGAGGCCCCACCTGGAATTGTGCATCCAGCTCTGTGGACATTAAAATAATAAATAATAAGGATATGGACCTGTTGTAACAGGTCCAGAGGAAGATCATGAAGATGATCAGAGAGCTGGAGCACCTCTCCTGTGAACACAGGATGAGTTGGGGTTGTTCAGCCTTGAGAGGAGAAGGCTCTGACCTGACCTTATAGCAGCCTTGTAGTGCTGAAGGGGCCTGCAAAAAAGCTGGAGAAGAAGTCTTCACTTTTAATAGGGGCATGCAGTGATAAGAAAAGGGGCAATGGCTTTAAACTGAAAGAGAGTCAGTTTAGATTAGGCACAGGGAAGAAATTCTTTACTGTGAGGGTGGTGAGGCACTGGAACAGGTTGCCTGGAGAAATTGTGGATGCCTCATCCCTGGAAGTCTCTAAGACTAGGCCTGGATGGGGCTTTGAGCAACTTGGTCTAGTGGAAAGTGCCTGTGTGGCATGGGTGGCAGGGGGTTGGCACTAGCCCATCTTTATGGTCCCTTCCAACTCAATCCATCCTGGGATATTATGAATTTATGATTCTAACAGTGGTTGTGTGTTCCCACTAAGCTATTTGCTTTTAAGGCAGCAGATAGCTCAAAAAGATAAAGGTTACCCTGTTGTCATGACAAAAACCTTGGTCCATTTGTTTCATTCACAGCTTTCCATATTTGAGGTGTTGACTTTGCTGCGTCTTGAATCTCTGAGATCACATTGATGATGTCCTCTCTCACCATGGGCAAACCCTGTGTGCCTACTAACCCTGTACATACAGACACAGAGATATCCACCTGTTGACTCCAGACATCACTTTTAAGAAAGGGTTTTTTTACCAGAGTCCATAAAAGTTTGACTTGTTGGTGAGAACTTTGACTTCCCTTTAGGCTGACTTTAGCCACTAAAGTTTGCACTTCTCTAGGAGCATTTCTGGGGATATGAAACCAAGATGGTACTTCAATTTCTGACCAGTTTTCCTGCTTCCCCAGTCCCTCTGTGTGAGCTGCTCCCTCTGGCAACAGTCAGTGTTAGTAAGGTGGAAGGAATGTCTCCCTGTGTCTGCAAGAGCTGCTTACCACTTGCACCAGCAGCAGAACTGCACTGGCATCACCTCAGCAACCATACAGAGACCATTTCAACACCATCTCTGATCTACAGAGGTGTCTTACTACACCCAGGCATTCCTGCCCAGTGCTGGGAAAACAGATCCCTTTGAAAGGTTTCTTTTTTCTCCATGGCTTACAGAGGGTCTCTGGCAGGTAGCTGGCTGAGTGGGGTGTTCCCAGCTCCATATTACATGTTGTGGGGCACCCCATCCTGCCACAGGGTGCATCAGCACTTCCCTTTGCTTATTGGGAGTCTTTTCAGTTTCAGTTTGTCAGGTTTTCAATTCAAGGTTAAGTAAAATGAACAAACCACCTCCCTGGCCAGCAGGACAGCTCTGAGAAAGGTGGAAATACATATCTTCAAGTGCTTGGCTCTAACAGACAATTTATTTGCTTCTGGGGCTGAGGCCACATTTGTTCATTTGTTTCATTTTGTGCTCATCATTATCCCAATGTCCCGCTGGGAGGAGGAGGAAGGGTTGGAAACAACCTGTCTCAGTGGTGAGGAACAAAATGTTCATTCAATGAATCTTGTTGATTGCAATCTACTGGATAACTTCTGCACATTTTACTTTTAATTAACCACCATACATTTTCTTGGAATTAGTGACTTGTCAGCATTTTTGGAAGCTGGTGCTAGGGATTTTAAATAATAACAGCATTTATCTTCTGCATTGTGGTTAAGCTGATTAAAATAGGTGAGGAGTTACAAGAAGTTTATTTAAGTCTAGAAGTGAAAGGTGGGAGAAGTTTGGGGTATTTTTATAAATATTATTTCAACTTACAATGATATTCCTTTTATTAGTAGATATAATAGAATGTAGTATCTTTCTAATAAATAAATATCATTAAATAATTTTCTGTCCATTTAAACTTTCCCCTGATGAATCCTGGCCTTAACTGCTGACCAAGCTCCTCCTCTCATAAGCACCCTGGTGCAGAGAGGAAGAATTTAAGTTGCTACCCAGGCAGGCACACCAGTACCTACTGAAGTTTCTTCCTGTTTGAGGCCACACACCCATCCTCTCAGCAGGCTGCAAAAGATTCTTAAATCTAACAGAGAGGGGCTTTATCTGGAAATAGACTAGTTCAAATTAAAAACAAGGTGCCCTCTCTACCCCTTGCCAAACCATAAATAATAACAGTGCTGGTTAGGAGCCATTGTGAACAACTGCCCTTTCCCACATCAGACTTGTGGCTCCTTCTGGGGCATCTCTCTGGAAGTGATAGTGCTGGCTCAGAGCACAGGTGAGGTGACACTGTGTTCAGGCTGGAAACTCTGATGCTGGCATGATGTAAGTCACCCAGACTCGGCATCTCTGAAGATTTGTTGCTGCAGTTATAGTTGTGACTGATGTGTATGTAAATGAGGTTGGGTTTTTTAATATAAAACCAATTTCTACAGATTTTAATCTCTGAGATAACGGGGACAAAAGTCATACCATAGATCACACAGATGGGTGCTGAGCCCCTGGGTCTGGAGGACAGCTACATCGAAACGCTGAGCAGCACCATGTCCCCTGAGCAGTGCTTTCAGACCAGTCCTCAGTGTAACTCAGGATTCCTTTGAAGTTGTGCTGCTTTATCCCATTTGAGGGATGGGCCACTCAAGTGAAATCCTTGGGAGCTGCTGGTGGGCAAGACTTTTTTAAAGTCTTTGGTCTGCAAATAAAAAACAACACTGGGAAATGTTTTTAAACAAGCAGCTGCATTAAACTTGCCTACATTTCTAGACTGAAATGATCTCCATTAGCTTTCAGTCCTTGTAGCTGATCATTGTTTGAAATTGTGGGGGAGAGAGGGAGCCTTCTCTGTAAGCATTAAAAAAGACCACGTCTCTGTGTGCCAGTGAGATTTGGTAGGTGAGGAAATAAAGCAGAATAGCTTCAAAGTGAAGTTGAATGTTAACCTTAGTTTTTAATCTTTTCATATTTAAAAAAATACACTGACATTTCTATATACAATGTATTTAAGAGGTTTCTCCTTTCAGAAGGGATGATAATGCATGGGTTTTATTTTTTTTAAGAAATTATTGTAATTAAACTGTTGACAAAAGACCTTCAAAGGAAAAATACTATTTCTCAGTATTTATTTAAAAGCCTGCTAGAATAGCAGTTTACCTGATTACCGTCTTTTTCCAACAATGAAACAAATGCAGCAATCCATCCTTTTTTGGTACTGTGGCAGCACCTAGAGGCTCTTGACAGAGATGTCACCTCATTACACTGCTGAGTACTGCAGACACACACACAAATAGAACTTAACAGCCATTGTCACAAGCACCTAAATTTTTAAACACTTGCATCCAATGGCATAGCAATTATTAGGACTTCTTTGAAGAGAAAGTTTCCTGAAATTTTCATTAATTTATCTCCTTGGTAATAAACAGTTATTAAGTGCTGATTGTTATTTGATGTTAATGGTTGGTTCTTAATGTCAAGGAACTGAAACAATTACAGAACTTGAATAAACAGCAGCTGGTATGTGGCTTGAAATGGTGGATAATAAATTATTTATAATGAAAACAACTAAGGGTATATATTTTCTGCCTAGCAGCAAACACAGAGAGCTTACCAACTACGTTGTTTTTGACTTTCAGCAGAAACAACATGATTGTTTCAGTGTCAGATGCAGTGCACCTGTACCTGAGTTCCTCTGTTCTGTATCCTTCTTCTCTGAGAGAAGCCACTGCACTTTTAATGGCTGAGTTCACTTTATTTGTCCATATTCCTCTTGGTAATGTGTAGAGGAGGAAACTTTGCTGTATGTTGCTCTTGAATGTGGCAGATTTGGAAAAGAAATCGCTAAGCTCTCTAAGATGAAACTCAATTTTTCTAGCTTTAAATTCAGCACTGAAGAATACAATTTTGTCAAGGTTAACCTAGCCCTGCACAGTGACTTGGATGGATTGGGATGTAAATCTTTAGGAGTTAGCAAAGATCTGAGCAGAGACACAGAGGCAGTAAAATAGTCAATATGAAACAGTGCCAATATTTGTAACCTTGTCTCCTCCTGCCCTGTGCTCCTGTGATGTGGTCACCAATGGAGCAGGGGAAGGACCATCAAACAGATCCCGACATTGTTAACTAACACTGAGCTCAATTTTTGATTTAAACAACGGCAGAACTAGAGCTGCATATAAGAAGTACTGAGTAGTCATGTGGTGAATGCATAATAAACAGATTTATAGCGTTTTTCCTCCAGCTGCTATTAGTAAGAAAATAAAGGCAAGATTGCCTAAATACAAAAGAGAAATTTAATCTTCGTCTAACCACAGTGATGCATGGCAGGGAGAAACACAATCCATCTGTGCTTTCTCTGACAATGCTTTCCACCATTTGTTTTAGAGAAAGACATAAAGTTCTCATAATGCATCTGGATAGCTATGAAATATTCTTGCTACAGTGAGAGAGAGAAGGCATTTCTTTCTGAATTCTGTCAGCAATGCTTCTTGAAACATGAAGATTATCTCTTGTAGTCATCATCCTGCCAAGGACAGCTGCAGAGTCCATGTTTAGTCAGGGACTCTGTGTGCTAAAACCTGGAATAGCTGCACTGATTACTCCAGATTTCTCAGAAGGGGAAAGCCTTGACCCCAGATTAGCTAATTTTTTGGAGACTGCACTGTGCTTTTTCTCCATATCTCAAAATTTTGGCCATAGTATAGGGTAGACACAGTAAGAGTTTGCTTTTGCTGTCTTTTTTGACAGGCTGTCTCCTTTGTTTACTTTTGACATAAAAGGGTAAAACATTGTGGCCTTCTCCATGCATCCATGGTGATACTTCTCTTACACTTCTCACTTTCCTGTAAAGATAAACCCAGGAGGTTTATCTTTATAGGAGACACCCTATCTGCTCAGTGCTGGGGACTGTGCAACACAGCTGGCCTGCATGGCTCCACTTCAAGTCCCAAGAGTGGAGGTACAACTCTCAGTGAAGAGAATTTCCTGAGGGGAATGGCAGTGGCATCCCATTCCTGATTGCCATTTCTCATTCAGGGGCTGGACACATCATGGGGCCATGTCCCTGTCTCCTCTGTCTGCTTGGTTCCATCAGGGCACCCTGCAGTGAGCATCAGCTGAAAGCCCCTTTAGCCTGAGCTCTTTCAGTAACTTCCTAAACATCTACAGGGCAGAGAAACCCTTCCAGATGCATTTTAAAAAGCTGTACCTTTTGACAGGAAAATTCAGAAGCAGACTTGAAGATTCTTTAGAAGAAAGTGAAAACAATTAAGGGTCTGGATTTGGGTTGACACTGCCATGTTTAATAGAAATTTTTGCATCCTAAAGAACCTAAGGGCTGCTCCCTTTCAGGTTTAACCTCAATTAGTCTCTTAACCTGTGCACATAATTAGTGTCCTTTAGCTAAACAATGTATGTGCAGAGACTAGATTGTTTTAATTATTATTCTAACAAAGAGCTATAACCTGAACTTGCTATTTCAAATCAGGAGAGAAAATTAAAGGTAAGCACAAAATGTCTTCAAGTAATGATCAAAGAGAATCCTTTGTGATTTTCTCCTGGTGTTAATTAATACTGCATAGTTGGTCTGGTTTGCACTGACAATTTCATTTTTTGGAACATCAGGGCTTGCAAAAGATTAAAGGCTAATTTTAAACATACTTGGATTAAACCAGGCATGTACAGCTATTGCATAATTCAGAAGGCTAGTTGTAAGTCACTAGGGACATCCACCTTGATTTACAACAAGAAAAACTATGCTGGCCATCTTGCAAGGGGAGTTTCCTTTCCCAAGGATAACTTGCATGGATGACACTCCCACAGCAAACACGGTGTAAGCACAAGGCAGGTGTGGAAGGGTTTGCTCAGGCAAGGAGGAGTGTGCAGCTTTAGTGGAGCCTGTAGAGTCCTGAGTAAGAACCTTCAGCCTTTTTTTTTCCCCTGTCCTCTCTCTTTTTGCATCTCATTTCTTAGGCAGCATCAAACTGAAAGAGGGCCTCATACAGACTCACAGGATGAGAATTATTTGATACAGGCAAGAGTGGCAGAGTTGATCTTCAAAGGAGTAGCACAGAGGTCTTCAGAGTCTCTTTGTAGATAAGAAATTACACAGGGAGATAGCAAAGCAAAGTTAAAATCCTATGAGAGAGGCACTTAATCAGGTCAAGGCCTGCTCCTAAAGCCAAGCCTGCAGATGAAAAAGGGGAGTAAGGGATGAGAGTAGTTCTGAGTGTGGGGAGCAAAGACCAGGTAGAAGATGATGCTGTGTCTGCTTTGCTGAGAGTGAGATAATTCTGCCAGAACAAATAGCATGTATTTCATTTGGTGTCTTCGCTCCTTTACTGTTTTCATTCAGTGAATAGACAGCTGAAATACTGCCAATGATAGAAAACAGATTTTATGATGAATAGTCCTACCCCATGAAAAATGAGATTAGAGGAACGCCTAAACTAATTTCAGGTTATTGCGTTACAATCTTCATTTTGGACTAATTCTCAGTAGCTCTATTCCAGGTTTATGAACAGAAATTTAAAGCCAGTACATTTTATCATCTGTATCATTTCTGTATCATTCCGTCCTTTTTTTTTTT
>WEIU01024770.1:290293-353102 GCA_013389925.1 Aegithalos caudatus
TTTTTTTTTCTTTTTTTTCTGAAGCTTTGCAGTGTTCTCCTTAATTTCCAGGAGAATGAATTTCACCTTTTATAACATTCAGAGACAATTATGCTGTCTTTATGATGAATGATGTCATTCTGATCCCAGCAATAAAAGAGAATGTACTAATGCCAATAAATATATTAACTGTATCAATCATTCTCCTGATTTTTTTTTTTACTTTGTTCAGAAGAAATAGCATGCAACCTTGAGCTTTTAATTGGTTAACACTTCCATAAACACCATAATGACTCTTTAAATCTTTCTTTTTGTCATGAGAATGAGGAAAACATAATGAATAAGTAATTGAATACCACAGCAGAGCTCAGCTCTGATCTATGGGTCATTCAGGAGGTGAACTTGATCTAAAGATTTATTCAAACTCTACAAGACAAGTTAAGTATTTTGTGCTGGAAGTAGCTGTGTAATACAATATATTTTCATGTCCTTCCAATTACAAGAGTTCCTCAATGAAATGCAATATTGCAATTGAACAGTGGTATAAAAACACGGGCTGAATTCCACTGCAGTCAATGGATGTGGGTCCTCTCTGAGACAGCAAATAATGAGAAGTATTAGAAAAGCAGAATTTAAATCCAAAGATTAAACCAGCCGTACCTCCCCAGCAGCTTCCTTGCTGCCTTCCCTGGGAGCGCCCATGCTCCCGGTGCGCTCACAGCAGGAACACATCCCTGACTTTCAGTCACATTTACCTTGCACGTGGCATTGACAAGCAGCAAGCTCCCGAGAGCTTCGGTTTGAAGCTGTACAGCTTTCCCGAGTGGGATTTTAATTTGCTCTCTAACTCCGTCTCTTTGAAAGGACACGTCTGGCTTGAGCAGAGCTCTAAGCGAGCTCGGAATATGACCCGGTTCTGTTCCCAGTGCACAGACTGCTTAAGCGCAGACCGAGTGGAAAAGGCCAGTTTCTCCCCTCTTTGTCGGAACATTGATTTTCACAAAATGGCTGGAAAATGAGGTGGAGAACACCTTTACCAAACAAATGACAGCCCTGGGCCCGCGGCAGGGAGAGAGCGCGGCGCTGCCAAACGCGAGCGGCTGCTGCCACCTCGTGTCCCCGAGCGGAACCGCGGCGGGAACGGCGACGGGAGCCGGGACGGGAACCGCGACGGCTCGGCACAGCCCGGCCTCCGCGGGAGAGCCGCTACAGCTCCTCGCACTTCATTCCTCCTTTGCTCGCTTCCCGCTCAGACCTGGCTGTGCATGGACGGGCTCCGCTTCCCAGTCACGGGGCAGCTGCTAAGAGATCGAGGACAGGGTGGAGCGGAACGAAAGGGTGATGGAAGGGAAAAGGGTCTTCTTCAGCCAAACCTGAGCCGTGCAGGGAGGGCACTGGCAGTCTTGTGAGGGGTGCTTTGCTTCTCTGAGCATTTTCAGTAACCCGAGCAATGTCTCAGGTGCCAAAACTTCCCGACATCATAAAGTCACAGAACGGTTTGGTGGGAAGGGACTTTAAGGATTATCTCGCACCCCCTGCCATGGGCAAGAATACCTCACACCAGACCAAGGTGCTCAAAGCCCCATCCCGGCTGGTCTTAAACTCTTCCAGGGATGTAGCATCAACAACTTTTCTGGACAACTTGTTCAACTACCTTTCCAAGTCTGTAGAAAATAACTTCTTCCTTATGTCTAATCTAAACCTACTCACTATCAGTTTGAAGCTGTCACTCCTTGTCCATCACAGCACACCCTTGTCAAAAGTTCCTTTCTGGCTTTTTTTGTAGACCACTTTAGGCACTAGAAGGCTGCTATAATCGCAGCCTGGAGCCTTCTCTTCTCCAGGCTGAACAACCCCAGTTCTCTCCCGATGATTTCACAAGAGAGGTGCTCCACCCCTCTGATCATCCTTATGGCCCTCATCTGTACTCCCTCCAACACATTCAGATCCTCGTAGGACCCCAGAACTGGATGCAGCTCTCCAGCTGGAGTCTCACAAGAGCGGAGCAGAGGAGACAATCCTTGCCCTCGACCTTCTGACCACACTGCTTTTGATGCAGCCCAGAACACGTTTGACTTTCTGGATTGCAAGCACACGTTGCTGGGTCATGTCAAGCTTCTCATCAACCAACACCCCAAGTCCTTCTCCTCAGGGCTGCTCTCAATCTGTTCTCTGCCCAACCTGTATTTGTGCTCGGGACTGACTTGAAAGCCTTCACCACTGGTTTATGCCATTAACCTTCTTTTGATTTGAGGAGGGAGGCTGTGCATTTCACACAGCCATCAAGCACACCAGCTGGCTTGTGTTTCCATGACACGTGTGCTGCTGGCTCAGCCCCACCGCAGATGTCACCTCACCCAGTGCACTCACTCAGCCAGGCTGGACATCTCCCCTGTCAGACTAACAGCACCAGTGCAGGTCCACAGGCCAGTCAGACAGGCAAACTGGTGCTGGCATTGGAAACACCCTGCTCTCTCTGCATTCAGGGCATCACATAGCCTTTCACATGCATCTCTCTGCTCTGCTTACCAGTGTCACACCATTTGGTTGCTTCCACTGTAGCCCTTCTTTAGAGTAGGAACCTCATTCCTCTGCAGTTCTGCAAAGTGCCAGGCAAAATGATAATTGTGATGACAGTCTAAATTTTGAGAGCATAATCGACATATTCAGTAGGACTAAATAACTTAAATAGAACTGGAGAAATACTGAATTTCCTTTTAGCTGTAAGAGCCCTCATTTTTCAAAAACTGTATCCTATCCTCTAAATACAGGAAAACAGTGATAAGTAACTGATATCCATCCTGAAATTTTTTTTATGGCAATCAATGTATCTGTGGGAAGTGGCCCACACATGATCTTTCCTTAAAGAAGATAAGAGAGTGAGTACTAAGAAGCAGCAATTATCTACTGGCAAAACCTAACAAAATGCTGCAAATATGCTTAAAATAAACAGTCTGCTTGCCTGCCTAATAACTGGGCTCTGAAACAACCTGACAGTTGCTATGGATAATCACCTTATAACTAACCTTTGCAAATTCTGACTGCACATCCACAAGCATGTTGATTTTACAGTCTGTAAAGGAGTTCCTGTCCGTTTTTACAATAATAGTGATAAAGTTTAAAAAGAAACAAACAAAAAAAGCTTTTTCTTTTTCTTTTTTGGGAAAGAAAACAATGGCCAAAATATTGGAAAAGAGCAGATCAGTAAGAGCTACAATTAGGCTACAGAATGTTCTGTGCTTCTTGATGCAAAAAAATAAATTGTAAAGAGACAAGTATAAGGATGGAAAGTCTTGGGAAGCAAAGAAAAAGGGTTATGGATATGGTTAGCTGTACTTGTATTTTTTAACAGAAAACTGCTTCTGCAAATAAAGAAAGGAATTGGATATGCCAGCACCAAGAATAATTGTTCAATGAATTCCTCTACCTATGGTATTTAGGAAGGAGCAGAAAGCTTTGGGCAGAATGCATTACTCTGAGATAAAGCTTGGATTAAAAAAAAAAAAAAAAAAAAAAAAAAAAAAAAAAAAAAAGGAAGAACACATGGCTTATAATATTTTTTTCTGAAGACAAAGTCTCTGGATAGGTTTTTATGAAATATTTCTTGGTTTCTTATAGGAGCAGCTGAAGGGTGAGTCACATATATTGATATTACAAGATATGTGTGTGGGAGGTAAGCCTGGCTCTCGACTCACACACTCTGTTGTAATATAAAGCAATATTCACCTGCAGCATAGATAGTTTTTGCAGTCGAAGTATAGAGGTGAATTAACTGTGCGTTGACATCCTCCCTGCACTCTTCTAATACAAGAAAATGTGAGAAAGCAAAGCTGATCACTGATGGGGCTTGCCTTGGCCATCAGACATCACTTTTGTGGTATTATGTGTTGCTGGTTTCCATCCCAAGATCGCTGTCAAAGTTGGTACAAGCCTTAGTTCTGGAGCCAACAACCATGGTACCTGTGAGTTTTTGTGTCAGTCATGAGCAATTAGCCAAAGGGGTTATGATTTTAGGTACATATATTAGGCAGATTTGGTCTCCCTTTGGAAACCTGTGAAACTCCTTCCCCCCATGTGTGATGAGGAATTTGTGTGCTTACTTCAAAGGGCTAGTCCATGAAACCCACTAAAAAGGACTAAACTGTCAAAGTACTGGCTGGGGCGCATTAAGATTGACTGGATACTGTTTGTACCCATTAATGCCAATCTGCTATCTGACTCTGAGTTCTCCAGACCTGAGTTTCCTCAGTTTCCTCTCCCTTTATTTTTAGAGTATGAAGTTAATACCATGGCTTATATTATAATGCAGCTTAGTCTACCTTCTCTGGTGGCTCCTCTGGTCTCCTTGGTGGGTCTCTAATGGGCTGGACTTCGACCTCTGTCCAGCCAGGACATGGTCAGGAAATGGACATGAAACCAGGTTCAACAAGTCACTGAAAGCCAGCAGACCTGCTAAAAGAGATTATATTGTCCCTTCTCATCCCTACTCAGCCATTTCTGCCTCCACATTTTCCTGGCCTGTACCAGGAATAGTTTGGCCAGCAAGACAAGGGAAGTGATTCTTCCCCTTAGCAATGGTGTGGCCAGACCTTGAGGACTGCATTCATTTCTGGGCCCCTTAATTTAGGAGGGATGTTGAGGTACTGGAGGGTGTCCAGAGAAGGGGAATAAGGCTGGTGAAGGGTCTGGAATACAAATCCTATAAGGAATGGCTGAGGGAGCTGGGGTTGTTTAGCTGGAGAAGGCTCAGGGGAGACCTTACTGTTCTCTAGAGGTCCCTGAAAGGAGGGTGTAGCCAGCTGAGGGTCAGTCTCTTCTCCCAGGTAACCAGCAATTGGAGCAAGAGGACACAGTCTTAAGCTGTGCCAGGAAAGATTTAGATTGGACATTAGAAGGAATTTCTTGACAGAAAGGGTGATTTGGTATTGTAATGGGTTGTCCAGAAGGTGGTAGAGTCACTGTCCCTGGAGATGTTTAAGGAAAAACTGGTTGTGGCACTTAGTGCTGTGGTCTAGTTAGCAAGGTGGTGTTCAGTCATAAGTTGGACTTGATGATTTTGAAGGTCTTTTCCAACCTAGGTGAATCTGTGATTCTGTGATTATCTCCTTCCCTGTGTTTAATTCCAGCCCCAAGCTATCCAGCTGCATTCGGCTGTGCCTTTTGCTGTCTGTGACGAAGAGAGTGACACAGGTAACCACAGATGACTCTGTGGCATCCCAAAAAAGTTACAGCCAGTTACAGTTTTTATGCCCTTTCTCCCAGCTTCCAGATCTGTTTTTCAGGTGCTACAGGCTATGTATGTCTTGCTGAGGTACCTGATGTCACCTCTCCCTGTGCCATGGGAAATTTTGACATCCAGAGAAGGACCTTATTTCTCTCCTTAAGGTGCTTAGAAAGAGACTTAATCTGAAAAATAAGAAAAGTACAACATGAAAATGAGTTTTGATGCTGTTCTAACCAAATAATCCCTGGGGCTCACTAATGCAGAGATATTTAAAAATATTTTGCTATTTCTCTTTTCTGGAGGAAGATACCTCAGTTTTCTGAGAGGAAACAAAATCACCAGCTACACAGTGTGGGCAAACTACTTGAAACTCCCTTTAAGCTCTGGCACTGCACCCTTCTGATAAGGGGCTGCATGCCGCTGAGAGTAGGGGGCAGGTGGGCCATTCTCCCCATAAAATCATTTCAATCCACTTGTAGACCCTAGGCAATGAAGAAAACCAAGGGTTTCAAGAGTTTGCCCAACTCAGAGAACGTTTATTCTGAAAGTTCATCCCTAGGAGTATAACCTGGATTTTCTGCCGAGGTCACATTGACTGAAGACACGGGACCTGTGCAGCACGTTTTCAGGTTGCACAGTGGCTGCTGCCCATCACTGTTTTTTAATTCAGTAGACAGCTGAAGTGCCAAGGTTCCTCATCAGCCATATATACATGACCCTTGGAAAGCAGCAGCATGATCTCTTCCACACCATTACTTTTTATTGCATTCACTGTTATCTCTCTGTGAAACAGGGAGAGAAAATACCCACAGAGCTATTTTCATTCTTTGTCAGAACAAGTGTGTTAAGCCTCGTGTGTGACGTGAAGAGCATCAGTCATTTAGAGCCAAACTGCAGTTGAAAAGGTCACAGTCACTGTGGCAGAGTAAATGAAATGTTTAATTCAAACAGAATATCAGTTACAGTTGCAGTGGTGCTCAAAGTCACTTGTGTTTTCTTTTCTTTTCCCTAAAGCTCAGCAGAGTATGATTCAGCATTAGCCATAGGCACCCTTGTGTTAAAGAGCCCTTCCAGAAAGTACTTTCCTTTTATTTTAGAGGTTCTATAAACTGAACAGCAGGTTCCATCTGCAGAACCCTGCCTTGTCTCCATGGGTCCCAGAGGAAGAGAACTGGGAAAAAGGGGGAATGTATTTGTATAGTTTTGTACATATAATAGCATCTGTCACAGACCCAATTTTGGATTTATTTTTCAGAGAAAATTAGGTTCTTTGGAAAATGTGAGTTCTTTAAAAAAGATTTTTTTAATACAGGTTGTTTATGGGAAATAAAAAAGTTTTGGCTGGAGATCTCATCCCTGTCCTTCATCCAGGCTCTCTGCTCAAGGCCCTGGCCAGCACAGCTGCAGACTAGCCTGGCCCCAGTTCTTCCCCCACCAGTAGGTATTCTGGGGTGGACTTGAGGCTTACATGGATATGGGTACTTAAGCCTCCCATTTTCTCCATCTTTATTGTAAGGATTTCCCTCTATCACGGCAAAATTCAGCAGCAGCCACTCTTCCATCTTCATGGGGAAACTCACCACCATGACCTGTCCTGCATTCAGCCCAGTGCTTAAAACTGCCATGGACATCAGACTTAAGTGCTGAGGCTTCATCTTAGTTCTTAACCTAACAATCATCCTAATATTTTAAACACCAGATAACACCAAAAGGATACATTGTCTTTTTGAAAATTTATTAATTGCTTCAAGACTGTCAGCCTGACAGAAGACGCCTGGAAAGGTTTAGCAGCACTAGTGCTTTCTTTACTTGCCAGAGCTTTTATTTAAATAAGAATTGGAAGAGTGAAGAGGATGACATTCCCTAGCACCCAGAAAAGTTCACTGCACTGGCCTTTGCTGTGGGCTGAGACCATCCAAGCTGCTGCATGTCTCTGGATGATGAAGGAGTCCACAGGCAAATGAAAATTATGCCCAAAGCTTGGTCACCAAGGGAAAATGCCCAATAAAATGATGCCAACTTCATATGTGAATTAGGAGATGGTGAAAAGAGATTGATTCTTCTGTCCATGTGATGCTTAGTAGTGAGTTATAAAGCATCCAAAGCAGTGCTCAGTCCTTTGGAGCCAGTGTGGCTCTCTTGGCTATTGTTGGCATGGACAGTGCCCAATCTGGTTAAGGCACTCACAGGTGCTCCAGCCTTTGGTCCAGCTCTGTGCAGCCCAACACTTTGCTGGTGGAGCTGAGCTGTGCTGGCTCCTGCTCACTGAGGGCTCAGGGAATGCAAAAAACCTGACCCACAGCATCTCTGTAAGCCCTGGATACAAGGCTGTAAGTTTCAACAAACTGCCCTGGAGCCTGAACTTTGCTGCCTAAATCTGTAATGAAACTGCACAGCCTGCAGTCCAGAGCCCAGTCCAAGAGGAGCATCCATGCAGAGGGCAGAAAGAAGGGCTCTGCTTCCTTGGGCTCTCTAATTTATCTCAAATTGACTTTGCAGTATAAACCTCAGTATAAACCTCTGTAATTTTAACATTGGCTGGTTATCCATGCTTCTCATTTTTGACATGCTGAGGCTGTACATTTCCTTAAAAAAAAAAAAAAAAAAAAAAAAAAAAAGGAAAAAGAAAAAAAAAAAGACTGAGGGAAGCGGAGTTGCAGAAGGCATTTGGAGGTTTAGTGATTCGCACACAAAAACCCTCTTCTCTCAGGCATACCTGCCAACTTCCCATTTTCAACCTCTGATGCCTTTACTATTAATTTACAGCCACTGAAGCAGATCCTGAATTGGTGCTCCCAAAGACAACAGCAGTTGCTTTGCTGAGTGGCAGGAGGCCTAATAGCAGCCTCAGCAATCACAGGAACAGAAAGATCTTTGTTGCCTCATTGTGGATTTCTTCTTGATTTAGGCTCCAAATTTCATTGCTGTAGAGGGTTCCGTGTTTGGTATTTCTCCCTGCTAATATACTTTAAAAATCAGGTCCTTTCCTTTTTCTTCATGCTACACCTATTTCACAGCTTCCCACTTATAACTAGATTTTGTGGGGCTTTTTTTACAGTGTGTTGTTGTCTTGAGTATAAAAAGAGCTCTGGTGCAATTACGAATGTTTACTGTGTGTTTTGCGTGGGACCACTCAGAGCGGAGGATTTGGGTAAAGAGAGGGCTTAGATAATGAACCCACAGTGTGGGAGTGTGTAAGGAGCTAGAAAGATCTTGCAATTAAACAGCACAAGGAAATCATCCAAACAGAGCTGGAGAGCCCTTGGAGCAGGTTGGGCTGCTGGGAGCTGCCTGGAGTCTCTGCAATGCGATGAGCTGCAGCTCTGCCCCCTGAAAATCCAGGGTCTGGAGCTCACAGGGGACCTTCTGATGTCAGCCCTGATTACTGCTCACCATGGTTCTCCCAGCCAAGATCAAACATTATTGGGGTCACAGGTAATTCCATCCTCTCTATTACCTTCTTGCTTTGACAAGGCTGAAAATAATTTCTTACATGAAATACGACACGTTGTCTATGGATTCCTGTATTCCTGGGGAGTATCTCCTGATTAGTGGCATCTTCTCAGTGCAAACATTTTTCTCCAAGTCCTTAAATGCTCTTTGGTTGCTGTCCCTCATTTTCCCAAACATCTCTGTCACTGAATATTGTTGGGACACACTCATTGCCACAGCATGCTACAGCACACCTTAATTACGAAATCTTTTTTGTGCCAGGTTCCTGTGTATATCTGCAGCTGTATTTAGAGAAGAGGGTCCCTAGGAGTTTTAGCCATAAATACAAAGCAAGACAAATACACATTTGTTTCTTCTTGATGTGGCAAACACTTGGAAATATTAATCATTCTGCAGTTCTTACATGACCGAAAAATTGAATGGCTGTAAATCATAGCTAGAAATAGAGCTGCAAGATATGCACTGAGGGCAAGGCCATGTTATATGCCCACATGGCAAATGTATTTGAGAGAAAGTTCATCACCCAATACTCAGCCCCTTTTAGCTGCTGTCCCACAGGAATGATTCAGGTCAGTTCTGAGAACCTCTGGCAGCCTCACAGCCTTCGTATAATGCTCCACCCTCTGGTATTTGTTCTTATTTTCATGATTTTTCTGAAAAGCCACAAGTAGCAGTCAGATAAATACTGGATGCAGAATTGCTTGGAAAGCTGCACACAGGCCTGCCTGCAGCCAGACTCTGACACTTTCTGCTGAGTGGTGGTGACCATGTCATATAACCATATAAACATAAGTGGTTTCTATATGTTCCTGTTGCCTCAAAAGCTATTGAATTCTTAGCTGAGTGTTTTGAGGTGCAATGATATAAATGAGTAAAAAGCAAGATTCAGATAAATTCACAGAATCATAGAATGGTTTGAACTAGAAGGGACGTTCAGGGACTGTGTAGCTCCAACCCTCCTGCAATGAGCAGGGACATGTTCAACTAGATCGAGTCACTCAGAGCCCAGTACAGCCTGACCTAGAATGTTTTCAGGGATGGAGCTTCTACAGCCTCTCTAAGAAATCTGTGCCAGTGTTTTACCATCTTCAATGTAAAAAATATCTTTCTTATATCTAGCCTGAACTGTCCCTCTTTTAGGTTAAAACCATTATCTCTTGTTCTAGCCTATCAGGCTCTGCTAAGAAGTTTGTACTCATCTTTCTTATAAGCCTCCTTTGAGTACTGAAAGTTGTGAGTTGTCATTAAACTGTGGGTTGTATATGAGGAAATCCAAAATTACGTTTGCATCAAAACTAAAACAAGTGATGTGTAAAATGGCAATGAGTAACAGCGATATAGAAAGCAGAAGAAATCCATCTGTGTTGGACATGTGCAAGCAGTCTGTCCTCCTGTAAATCTTTCTCACGAATTTCTCTGACTCAGTAGAAGGCCAGAGCTCTGTCATCATGTTTATCTACTGAAAAAGGCAAAAGTGATGAACTAGAGCTTTGAAGTCTGTGAATCTAGTTTATAGACTTAAGGAAACCAAGTCAAGTAGATAACATTTTTGTCTTTCAAGTAATAAATCCACAGTTCTTTATGATAACAGCCTGTAAATGATGACATGGTTCTGTTGTACAAAATGCCAGTCTTTGGTAAATCTACATAGTCTCCTTCCTTAGAGCAGGAACTTTGCTGTGTACCCAGGTAAAACCAACCTTCAGGGTGACACCCAATGACATTGTTTTTCTTGCCCTGAAAACAGTTCTGGATTTGCTTGAAAGCTGTTTGTACTTTCCTCAAAGAACACAGTACGTTTCAGAGGTTGTTTTTATCACAGATTTGTTTTTACTTACCTTAATCTTCCTGATTAAATGGAAGTCAGTGGTAAATGTCTACCTTTGGTAGATCCTCTGAGCCCAGTCATCTCCTGTGACAATGATGCTTTGTCTGAGTTGCACATGACCATGGAACTTTTGGATGCCAACATCAGAGCAGAACACCACCATACTCTACACCAGGAACACTGGTGGGTAAAGTACTGAAATTGAATTCCAGAACAGAATTCGCTTTGAGGCTTGATTTGTGTTGGCATTACTCAGATTTCAGGACAAGCTATAAGCCCTAAAATAGGCAATAGAGGTGAAAACATCTGTATATACCAGACAAGAAAATTTATTCTTTAGTAGGCAGAAACTTTCCACTAGATTCTCAACCTAGCATCTGAGAGAGCAGAATGAGATATCCTGTCAAAAGAACATGTCAAAAATCTTATTGCTTTGAGATTGTTGCTTACTTTTTCCAACCCCCTTCAGTTTTCTCCCCATTTTCTCTCCAATCATTGTTAGTGATAGACCTGGATGAAAATCCATGGGTTTATTGTTGTTCTCTAGGAAATAGTGACTTCCCTGTCGTTATTCTCAATTCTAAATGAAAACTTAGAACCAGCATAGTGAAACTTCCCCTTCAGTAAAATATCAGATAGTTTAAGTTAAAAATAACAAAAAATTTTCATTGTGATAATGCCACCTATTAGGAAAAAAGTTTCCTACAATGCACAGTATCTCATTTATTGAATAAATTTTAAACATAAATACAAAAAGCATTTTAACACTGTCAGAACAAGCCAGCTGGAATTCTTCCCTCTGAAAAATGCAATCAAATTTTCCTCTAAAAATTTAATACAACTGCATTTACCAATTGAAGAACTGTTTCATCAGCTGGCTCTAGCCTAAAGATTCTGATTCTGCAAATGGTTATACTAAAATTTGACAGCAATCTAACTGGGTTAGAGTTGCAGGGCTTTGGTCAAACTCTTTCTCTGAGTTTAATTCTTTTGAGGTCATTAATCTCTGGTACAGGGCCCTGGCTGATGGAAGCCAGTAACCAGCCTGACTCCTTTGAGCCCTGTAATGGTAATGCCAGATTAGAGCCATCTGTTTCCTCAGCTTTAGCTCTTGGTGCAGAGAGCAGGAGTGTGGTGATCCACAAGAGCCCTGTGGTTGTCCCACAGCAAAAACCTTGTAATAATTTTTCACTTTTCTAAACTGCAGCAAGAAAATGGTGAAAATCAGATTTCTTCTATTACTTGTAGAAACCAGGAGTGGATGTAAATCATTTACTCAGCAAAGCATTTCCTTTCTTGATTAACTCTTGCAGTGATAATTTCTTCCCAAATCTGATATGGTTTAAATCTGTTGGTTGCTTGGTTGTATCCTCTTTTCTCCCCAAAATTTTTGACAAACCAAAATAATCCTTAGAGAGATATATTCCCTTAAAATGGCACAAGCTGGTTTTACACCTAGTCATACTTTCAGATCTAACACAGTTTCCTTTTTTTTCTTTAGAGAAAATGTGGGAAAAAAAGTGCCTTTCCATTAATTCCCCCACATTTTCTGCTCTCCATCTTCCCTCTCTGAAGTAGGATTGATCCTCCCCTGCCTAGGATGCATAATGAGCTCAATACTCCTGGATCTCCACTCAGCAAGTTCCTCCTGAAAAGACACGGCAGGTCAGTGTCCTTGTGCTGTTAATCCATTGAACTAACAACTGAAACATGGGAGGATTTTTAGCCAATTATGAAGGAGCAAATTCTTAATGATTAAAGTTACTCAAGCATGACTTTGTATTCCTCGCCTCAACCCTGCTCCCTTTTAAATAATGTCATCGTCAGATAAAGAAAAACCCTGATATTGAAATGTTCTTGTGCTCACAAACATTGACAGAAAGTTATCAAAAAATCTAATGCTAACTGACTCTCTGTTATGTAGAAGTTGAATTGTTTTTAGAGCAACTTGGTACCTGATAAATGAACCTCACCTGAGATGAAGCCAGAGCCTTGCCTTGTTATTTTCCTTCATGCTGTTACAAACAAAGAGAAAATGAAATTCCAATCCTCAGAGGTGGATAAGTGCAGCAAGGTGAAGGGGTTTACATTGCATTTCTCACCTAGAAAATATTATTGCTGTTCACTGAACTGCTCTAGACATCTTCTTAAAGCAATCAGGTCAGCCCTGTCTAAGTGGGTGGTTGTTCCCAGTGTGATGTGACCTGAGTGATGCTTTCCTAACCCCTGAGCATGGTACACTGACCAGGACACACCATCAGGGGACTACTGTTTTACTATCCTCCTTCAGGCATTTCATGGATTTTTCAGTTCTCACAAAGCTTGAGCAGCTTTACAGCCATTTTAACTATCATTTAAGCTCATGGTCCTATTTCATGGTGAATTAAATTTTAGGTTTTTCCAGCAGAAGGAAAGCAGCAATCATATATGATTTCCTCACAGCTATTCCAGGCATGTAATGGCTGAAATGCACTTGAAAGAAGAGGTGTTGTTCAATGCAAGCAGTTTTAGGACACCTTATCTAAGTTAAATCTGTGGGCTCCCCAGGTAATTAAGGGAAAGTGCAGAGCAGGAGCCTAACTTGGACTAAATTTTGGATGTCCATCCTTTTTATCCTTCCCTCCTACTGGCAGCCCAGTTTCCCAGACTGATTTTGACTTCAGATTCTTTCTGTCAATATTTACGTCTTAAGTGTAACTCACTGCAGCTTTTTCTCACCACTGTCCATAATTATGGGCAGATGACAGGGCATGTGATGTAAAAAAAAAATTTTTTGAGAGAGATCTGTACTACTGTGGGTAAAAACATGTGAAGCAATGTAAGACAGAAAAATCACTACAAAACAGCACCTCAGCTAAAGATACCTTCTTGTCATTGCTCCAGAGAGTGTGGGCATAAATAGCACAGATTCTCTTATTGCTGGTTTCTACATGTTGGATCTGCAAGGATTTTCATTAAATCTTCCCACACCCTAAAGGAAATCCTGATTTTTTTTTTTTTTTTAAATATCTCAGAAATAAAGTTCAACACCAAGCATAAATATTTTATTCTGGATTTTACCTGTAGCACATCAAAGTCCAGCCAAGCCAAGAAAAACAAAGAAGAACTGTAGGGAAACATCTGCCATTTCCTCCTCTTTCTGGCGTGTCCCATAAGCAAATCTGATAAGTAACTTCTGCAAAATGTTGTTTGAAATATGACATTTTAATGAATTCCATAGAAAGTGGTAGAAATAATTCCTAATGCACAGATCTCTTTTGTTCTATTATGCATTCGACGAGAGAATTTGCATGATCATTAGGGGATGAGGGATGACTGAAGTCTGGAATCTTTTTAATGAATATTACATTCCCATCTATTAATGGGAGGAATGACAGTAAATTCTTTTAGCAAATTTCTGCCATCTGTCTAACTTTTACCTAGAGCATTACTAGGAACCAAGTTGAAGAAGGCACCTAAATAGTGCAAAGAAAGGAATTTCAGCAAAATAAGACCTAATCAGGTTTCCATGTTGCTGGTCCCTTCTCTCTGTGGAACTTTGCTTTTTCTTTTCTTTACTATCTTCCTTTCTCTTTTTTTCTTTTTCATTTTGCAAATTGACCTATGCTCCATAAATTTCAGCAGACCTGACCTCATTCTCTTTTTGTATGAAGTTTTGAAATATCATGAGACATAAAGACTTTTTTTATTATATTTACTGAAGCATATTTGACAGAAAAGATGGCATCAATAAGTAGATCTTTAAAAAATCCAGTAACTTTTGCAAGAGTTTTCTACTTCTGAGACTCTACAGTTTTCTGTTATTTACAGTTTAATTCAAGGAAAATCAGATAGACTACTTACCTAGTTTTTAAGAGTATAGATTTATATTCAACCAGAATTTCATGTATGTGAAAGAAACACAAGTTTTTTTTCCTTAAGTGAATATATATTTTAAAGAGATAACAAGTCTTGATTAAGAGGGGTTTGAGCAACAAATACTTAATCATGTGCTTAATCAGCTAGTATATACTAACTAGAACTGTTTAGAATGTTTTCTTCCCCTTAATTATTTTGAATCCTGAAATCAGTGTAATTGATTCTCAGAATGCTTCTGAAAACAACTCCAAACACAGGAGGTGTGATTTGCTCAAACTCACCATAATCAAATCTGATTAATTTCCATACTTTGTTATACTTGTCTCTCCCCTTTTTTGCTGAGAAGCCTTATACATCACAAGACCCTTTTGCAACAGACCATAATGAGAAGTATAATCTTCATGCCAACAGGGCAACATGTTAGTAAAAGTTGAACCACAAAGGCATCGAACAGCATATCTGAACTGAAAATAGAAAACATCCACATTTCCATGGAGAAAACTTCTGGTTTCAAAGTCATTTATCTGGAAAACAAATGGAATTGCTCTATTTTCAATTATTTTAGCTGGTAGTTTAATTAATTCTTCAATTTATTTTCAAACTTCAGCCTCCAGCCATTTGATATTGTTGTTAAGGAATGACCTGCTATTTCTTTAAAAATCATTCTGTTATCTGATATCCTTCTCTTACAAACACTTTTAACCACTCTGCAACATTCTTTCACTTTCAAAAGCAAAGTAGGTTCACCTCCTTTGGTTTTCCCTCTTCAGGTCACAGATCCTTCCTACAGTTTCCCTCAATTCTTTTTAACTTTCAGAATTCTGTATGGACTGTTTTCTATGAAAGTTTTTAAAAACTTGTCTTTCCTTTTCAAGCACACTCCTAACACTCTTTCTTCTAATGTCATTGTGCAGGTTCAAGAAGACAGGAATACATCTGACTACTTACTTAAAATGGCTCACCACCCCCTCATGTACCAGAAGTAACTCTCCTCCTAAGGTCTGATATCAAAACCACACCAAGCCTGTCAGTTCCTTGGGCCTCTGAAAATATCTGAAGTTTCAAATCCTTGCTATTGAAAGGATCAGATCTAAGCAGGACCATGAAGGAGGTTCACCAGGTCCCCATCAATAGGTACAAGGGAAGGTGGACAGTGCTCCTCAGGCAACTAAAGAGCTCCACAGTGTGAGTGCATGAAGCTCACGTCAGTCATGCCATGGCCGAGAAACCTGTGAAGATTGCCTGAAAATGTGCTGCACGCTCCCACACAGCATGTTCCTCATCTGTTTGGCTACTTCCCATCCTCTTGAGATGTGAGAGAAGGCAGAGAGCTTTGTGTGACCTTGCTTTTCGTGTTTCATGGAGCAACCATGACTCCTGCTGGAGATTTTCTTCTTACCAAACCCAGAGTGCTTTCAGCACACATTGCATAAATGCACATATTGACTCACCATACATTAAGGTGAAACATACTTGTGTGGGAGACTCTCAGAAGAGAGGTCACTCGTTCTGGGAATTCATTCACACACAGACACAGATGACTGCTGAGGTACTGTTTTCAATGCTCCTAACACAAATCCTCCTGGGAAGAAAAGGTACCTTTCCTTCAGCTGTTCTTTGTGCTCTTGGTGAGGGAGAACTGGTCACCTCCTCATTCGGGCTGTGGTTACTCTTAGAAAACAAATGAAGCAAAGAGTTAAGTAAAGGAAGTAGTTGCTGTTTTCTCCTTCTTTGGTTTGGCTTTAAAACAGAGCTCAGGAGAAGAAATCAGGGTAAAGATGGGAAGATACTTAAAGCAGTAAGAATGGTTTGACAATTCAACAGATCCAGTGCCCTTTCCTTGTCCATCTGAGCCATGACCCAGTAGAGGTTAAGTAATGAATTGTACCATCAAAATGTATATTTATCAGAGTAATTGTCTACCTTGCCACTTCTAGGAATCCAAGACATGTCTTTTGTCTATTTCTATGGTAGTATTTTATGGAAATCAGTAAGGATAGAATAATTTAGGCTGAAGTACCTGAATCATATGTAGTCATCAAAGTCAGTGAACTAATTTTCAGAGATGCTAGTTATCTCTCAGTTCCTGTGGAAAAAAATGGAGCTTGTGTTTGTTTGGAATTTGAATAGACACTTTCTATTTTTGTTAATTTTGCTCCAGTAAACCTTTATTCACTAAGAATGTGTGGATTGCTAGCTGCTAATTATTATGCTAATAGTATGCTGCTAAAGGTGGTCTGAAAATCTGTTTTCCCACTTACTGATTCACCTAATTTGAAAAAAAATGTATTAAGACTGTTTAAAATAACTGTGACATTGATACTTTATCTAATCCCCAGTTTAACAGAAGCAGTCAGTATCCTCTCTTTGCATGAGCAGATGAAACTGTATATTGCCACTCTTATTCTCCCGTTCTGCGATTGGATTTCTTTAGCCTCTTAAGCTTAAGAACCGTGCTTTCCACATGGAAAGTTTAGTATCCATAAAGGTCCTCCCCGTAATGTGGTACTACAGGAGGAGTCCCTACCTCCCTATGAGGAAAATTTGATTCTTACAGACCTCTCTAAGTGATTAAAAGTAATTCAGATTCAAAAATCCTTTGCAGTTAGGCATTTAGCTCAAGACTGAGACATCTAAATTAAGATGTCTATATGTAAGATCTTGATTCAGGTACCTAAACATATGTGCCTAGTGCTTTTCAAGATGCCCTTGTGAATTTGTTGAGATGCTCATTTGGTCTTCAGCTGCAATTCTAGAGGTGGATGGGTCTCCTGCAGGTCATGGCTGTATTTGCCAGCTGTATGGATGTCCTAGGTCATCTGAAATGCCACAGGGCACCTATGTTTACTAACTGAATAGAACCCTAACTCTTAGATTGAGGGATATAGAGAGAGTGAGTAGAGAGATTCTGCTCTCACCAGCTTGGCAGCTGGATCTGTCTAAGCTTCCCTGAGGGTACTTTAGCAGTGATTTGGGCACCAAGTTCACATACAGACATTTACTTGCAAACACCCAAACTAAGACTAACGCATGACATGTTTGTTACAACAAAGGATGAATTCAGAAATGGAAGGCAGAACACGGTGAAAGGAGGAAACTGCTGTGTATGCCTTTGCAAGGGCTCAATGAGTGACACACATATCAGCTGGCACCAGACCCCCTCCAAGCGTTTCAGTGGATGACAAGTCTAGAGCAAAGGTGACTACAAAAGGACAACTGCCTCTTTTTGCCTTCCACTGCTTGAGGTTAAACAGCGCCTTTTCTATGGAAGACTTACATCAGCAAGAAGCTGTAGGCCAAATACAAGGACAGTTTTTTCATAATTGTCCTGTTCTTTTATTAACACAATTGGTTTAAGCACCAACTGCTGCATTAAAAAATAATCTGAACTTGATTGTGTTCTTTTGTTTCAGTCAGGGGCATCAACCATATGCTTGACAGAAAGGCACAATATTCAGTGGTAGAACATTTGAAATGCTTCCAAAATTAGCGTGTTTCTTACACTTTTAAAAACAATTCTCTCCTGCTACTCAATGCAATTTACAGGAGGTGCTTGGAAGAAAACCACCTTGAATTTTCTTATGACGCTAACTTCCATCATGATAAATCTCAAGGTGAGAGTAAACAGGAAAATATGAGCCTCTTTTACAACCATGTTTCTGAATGACATTATAGTCAAAGATGTTCTTTATAGTCTCTGATGAAAAAATGCACTGAATTTTATTGGCAGCATCTCTCTGACAGATGCCACTGCTGTCCTTGTTTAAACCAGCATTAAAACATTAAATATAACTTGAGGAATAAACCTAAGAGTTATGAGTTTGCATTTAATGAAACACAAAGGAAAAGAAAAAAAAAACTACCCAGAAATTAAAAATTAAACTCAAATTTGCTAAAATACAAATTCTGCATTAAACATTTCTTGTGTGGGGTACTGAATTGCAGAAATTAATACAAAAATGAGTAAAATGGAATAATTTGCAAAACTGACAAAAGTTCAAATTATACATGCTAAAACCCCACTTTCTGCCTTAACCACTCAGTGAGTTTAACTTTTTTGATATCTACTTCTAGCATGGTTCTTTAGAAGCAGAGACAACTATTTAGAAACAGTTTTACAAGACAATACCGTACCAATAAAAAGAAAGATCACTTAAGGGCTCCTTCCTAAGTATTAAAATGCTGCAAGCAGAAAATATATTCTTCCTTTTAAGAGCATAAAACTGTGTTTTACCTGATCTGTCACCTCTGCATTTATTGACGTAATTATCAGAGGTTATTCTGTGATTGGAACAAAAATCCAGAAGTTCCCTGGTACATGTGTCCAGCCAAGCATTAATTAGTCTGAGTGCCTCAGATTCTTGCTTTACTTTCTGTATTCACTCTTCCTATGATTGCTTATGTGAGATTTTCTGTGGTGATATGCTGGATCCTCCACAAGTCTGATCTTAGCTTTCTGAAGCATTATCCTGCAGTCAGGACCTCTCACACAGATATTTGCACCAACAGCAAGACTGTGGGCAAGCAGTGAGAAGCTCTGGAAATTTCTGTAGAGCTGCCACGGAGGAACTCGCTTCTGTGAAAAATAACAACCTCCTAGAAATCCCAAAGCAGGGACCTGAATAGGAACAGCTTTAGATATCACAGACCCAAGTGTTGCCTTATCTGATCAAATTCTGTGATGTTGGTGGAGTTTTGCAGTGCAACAGGAGCCATGTGTGGCCATGAAAGTGCTTGTCCCATTTATAATGCTGCCAGTAACAATGAATCTCAGCACTGAACACATTAGGCACAGAGTAGGGTATATTATTTGTGTAACATTTTCATAGCACATTCAGTAGTGACATGCTTACCCATTATGAACAAAAACACACTTAGGCAATGGACCTGTAATTGTCAGTATTTTGACCTCCAGCATTTTGATAGGTATTCAGTAAATTCGTACTGAAGTAGAATCAAGAACGCTATGCCAGACCTTTGCTCTCACCAAGAAATATTTCTCCTGATACTGCACTAAAGAGCTATATATAAATACCTCTAAGGCAGTAAGAGCTAGAAAGTAACTGCTTACATCAATAAGTCATTAGCAGCAATTAGAACAGAACAAAATTGGCATCTGGCTATTCCAGATAATGATAGAAGAGATATATAATTGTAAAAACCATGAAAATGTAAAAGACACATTGGAAATCCATACTCAGTGAACTAACACAGGCAGCCTGAGCACAAGCTGCAAAAGCCACTGGAATTTGACAAGCCTTTTTGAGTAACACAGTTCTAAAAGCAGAGAAAAGGCATATGAAGTGTGAAATAGTCTGCCAGTTAATAGCTGATAGACTGCCTGGTCTTTTCCCAATTTCCCTTAGTAGGTCTAAATAATCAGCAGCAAAGTGAGTGTAAATGCAGCCTGTTTCCCTTGCACTGGAGTTACTGCACTAATGTCAAGTGAGCAGCATTTTCTTAATAAGAGTAAAATTTGGTCTACAATGAGAAAATAAGGTACAGATGAAACACCTCTTGACTAAACACAGCAAATCAAGTGATGGAGTGGTGTTGATACACCTCACAGGTGCAAGCAAGTGGGAACTTCAGGAGATGGGACAGGTACCCAGCATACTTCAGTTAAAATAAATAATGCAATTATTTACCCAAACACTGCATTTGTGTACCTTCCTATTAGGAATCATTTACAATAATTCAGGCATGATTTAGACACCCATCCATAAGTGTGTGGATCTCGTGCATGTACCCTTCATGCATGAAGTGGCCAAAATCCTCCTTAAATCTGGAAACTTGGTTGCTCTTCATGGGGTATTTATTACCCCTTTGCTAGCTGTGGAAAACAACATGACTTTTTCCTGCTATGTAAATAACAGCACTGGTATTTTTGCACTTAAAAAAATCTAGTGGCTTTTCATGTGGAGAAAATAGCTGTATTTTTCTAGCTGGCATCCCAAATGCTCTGAAAACCCACAGAAGTGATTGCTAATGAATATGGCTTTAAGAGGTCTAATATTTCAGTCTAATATGTCTGTAAAGTACCCAGTCCTGCTGCTATGACTATCCCTGATGGGTTGAAATCCTGTGTGGCTGGAGGCACCTTCAGGGGTGCAGGTCATTAACCCTTTTTCTGCTCACTTTTATTGGAACTACCAGCATCTATCTGTCACATATTGCAACAACAGCACTACACATAGAGACTTTTTTTATTTATAGCATCATGTGAGGCATAAAGCATTGTCAATTCAATGTGAGGATCAAACAATGGTGTAACAAAAGGGGAATGTGCTTCAGTTCAAGCAACCTCTGCCCCTGTGGTCTGATATGAAGGCCACTGAAATAGCTGGAATGAGTATAGACATTTCCAGTCAGCTTTGGAGCTCTCCTCTGGTTGTGTCTGTGAAGTCCTGAGTGTGAAGCAGAGTGGTATTTGTAGGGTTCTTTGTGTTTATGATTATAAATATAATCCTTCATTCAGATGCTGTGATGCTGAAAGCTGTAGAAATCCCTTAGGCTCATATAAAGAGTAAGGTTGTTTGGTAAAAAGGAGATTCTTTTTCCCTTAAAATACTGGAAAAATGTGTTATTTCCATTTATTTAAAAGTAGCTTTCCAGCAGCCAGTGGATATTTATATTGATGGACTATCCACTGAAGTATGGCAATTTCCTGATTCCAAATTGGTTTTTCTCCTACAATGCTATCAGGTTGCTTTTATCTCAAAATGTTTTCCTGAGAAGACCAGTGGCATTTTTTGGCTTTTACAGCTATAGAAATTCAAATCCTCAGAATTTCATCCCCATGAGCTATCCCTGGCCCTACCACATTTCAGTTCAAAATTCTTAGTTATGCACCCTTGTGTTCGCTGCACTTCCCAGTGGATGACTATGAAATTAACTCCTTTAAAGCTGTCACTGATGTTTCTGAAGATGTGATGTGACCAGCAGGTCAAGGAAGGGGATTCTTCTCTCTATTCTGCTCTCATGAGACCCAACCTGCAGTGCTGCATCCAGCTCTGGGGCCCCGAAAAAGGAGGACATGGCCCTGTTGGAGTGAGTACAGATGTGGATATGGATATGGAGTGAGTACAGATGTGGATATGACTACAGGGATATGGAGCACCTCTTCTGTGGAGACTGGCTGTGAGAATTAGGATTTTTCAGCCTGGATAAGAGAATGCTCTGGGGAGACCTTACAGCACCTCCCAGTACCTAAAGGGGGCCAACAGGAGACATGCAGTGACAGGACAAGGGGAAATGGCTTCAAACAGAAAGGAGCAGGTTTAGATTAGGTATCAGGAAGAAATTCTGTAGTGTGAGGGTTGTGAGACACTGGCACATGTTGTCCAGAGATATTGTGCTCCGTCCCTGGCAGTGTTCACGGCAAGGCTGGATGTGGTTCTGGGCAACCTGGTCTAGTGGAAGATGTCCATGCCCATGGCAAGGGGGCTGGAACTAAATGATCATCAAGGTTTCTTCCAGCCCAAATGGTTCTATGATTTATGATTATATGATATCTGGTCTCAAACTATTAATACATTCATAGTGTAGGAGAGGAGACTTCTTTTGTGGTGTGTAGATGAAAAATTAATTCCAGGAAAGTTATTCCACTATTTAGCTTGCTGTATAACTAGGAGAAAAATAATGAAGAAATTAGCTATCTTATGTACAAAGCCAAGACTTTTGATTCTCTGAATTTTTCTCAGTGGGGATCTCTTTCCTTCTTTCAAAACTTCCACTCTGTGTCTAGCCAAGAACTGGAGAATATGCATGACTACAGACCCAAAACCCTATAATTGCCTCCTTGGAATAGACATTTCTTTATTTTCTTACATAATGGCAAATTTTTTCTCTCCCTCACCTTGAAATATATTTCCTCTTATATTTTCCCATCCAAATCTCCAAAACACAGTCTGGCCTTTTATTTTGAAATTACCAGTCATGATGTGAAGCCTTTTCATTTGGAGGTAATTAGATTCATTTAGCTTAATTGCACAGATAATGCTAAGAAAAGTATCAAAGCTCTCACATGACTGGTGGAGTTGCAGAGTAGGAGTTGCAACGTTTTGAACTGAATTTTGTACCATATTGTCCTACCTACACTACATATGTAGGAAAAGTCATGGGGAAAGAACCTTCAAGGATGTAGTAAAGTCTACAGTTTCCCAGTCTGAGAAATGTGTGCAAGGATTAAATGCAAGTAGGGCTTTGTGCTTGTTGCTGACAGACATCACTGTTGGGTCAGGAAGTTTGGTTTGCATATAGGAGATGAAAGGTCTCATCTGCCAACCCTGAAACAGTAATTTAAACTAAACATCTCTATTACTTCCTGATGCAGGCAAGCCATTATTTATTTGTTATCTCATCAGGTTTATATGCTTCTACATTTGTCCATCAAGTGAAGATTTTAACAAAGAGCTTCAGTTTTACGATGACAAGTAGTGAAAGCATAGAGAATGTGTTCTTTTGGAAAAGAATAAAAGCACTGCCTGGGAATTAATAAGGTGATAATTGGTGCAGAGGATGCTCAGCAGACACAGGGCTCCACTTGAGCTTAGCTGTACGCTTTGCCCTGTGAGTATATGCGGGGCAAAAGCCATGGAACTTTGGTCAAACATGTGACCTAAGTTTGAAATTCAAGTCACCCTACAGGTCTAAGCGTGGTGTATCTAGGGATTGGGGATTGGCCTGGGTGTGTAACACCCTACCCTTAATTCCTGGTCCCAGAGCTCTCAGCCAGCTGCTGCATGCATGAAACAAGGGATTATTCCAAGACAAGACACTGCCTTGTAAGGAAGGCATTGCCTGAACTCCCTGCCCCTGCACAGCAGAGCTGTTGGGTAACTGCTGCAGGAGCCATCCAGAAATGTTGGATTGGCCTGGAGATTCCCTGGGCAGCTTCTGCTGTGCCTGGATGGACTGACAGGCAGCAGTTATGTATTAGATGTGTTGATTAACCTGACCAGGAACCCAGCCATCCAAATGACTCACCTAGACAGTTTCTGCTACACAGCTGACCAGACTGTGCACAGATAAGAAAGATACTTGTAAATAGTATCTTGTTGTGCAGATGCAGAAATGTGCATATATCCCAGCATTTGGTACAAAGTCAAGATACATATTTTGTGCATAATTTAATATTATCAGTAGAAACAGACCATACATGTACTGGAGTGGTCATGAAGGACCAGTGCTCAGAGAGATCATAAAATGTGGCCTCACCAGGTCCAGCTGAAGATACTGTTGAAAGCACCCTCACATCACCATCTGCACAGTAACCAACCATGCTGTTTGAGGGATTGGAGCATTACCCCATGAAAACAACCCCTCAAACCTATTTAGTTTCAACAAGTGCATTGTGAGTGTCCATTCAACAGTGGTGCAATGCTCCAGGGGCACAGAGCAGCCCCCAACACACTCAACACAAAGAAAGAGAAACATGATTTCACCTCTATTTGAGCAGCTGTCCTTATCATAGAAAGCAAAGATAGTCTCCATCTTACTCCTGATACTCCTGTTTTGGACTTCAGCTCTTGTGCTAGTGTATATTTAATTATTTTACCAGAAGTGGGTTCTGTAACAAATATTTTCTGCCAGCTTATAGGTATCATGTGGTGATTAAACTGTCTCCTGACAGGGAGAATTGAATTGAATCGAATCTTATAATGGATAATTAAACATAGATCCTTCTTATCTCAGGAGTCTATCTTTGTAACTTTGGGTACGATCTCTTGCAATCTTTTCTGCCATCTTGCTTGGGACTCCTCTTACTTACTAATGAGAGTCTAAGATCTAGGAGCTCATGGCTCTCCTTGTAGCGTGCATTTTGAAGGAGAAATTCATATCTGTTTTAAACACTTTTCAAAATTTTTGGTGATGGAAGGTTTGTGCCCTTGGTTACTTGTTCCATTGATTAACTATTCCTCTAACTAGGCAGTTTCTTGCTCAGCTTTCTCTTTTGCTGCAAATTGTCCTAATCTGCTTGTCCTTGTTCTCTGCACACCCTCTGCAATATCATCCTTTTACTGCCTTTCTGTCAGTCTGCTAAGCTAAGTCAAACCTATTATATTTCAGTCATGCTCTACAGAAAATATTTTCAAAGTGCCACTTTTCTTAACATAAAGCAGAAGGTCTTTATCTCTGGATATGTGACATCTAAACCAGGACATGGCACTCCTTGTCAAGGTTCCGAAGTGCTGATGAGCAGAGAGCTACTGTCCATTTTCCAGCTTTGAAGGTGCCTTTCTGGCAACAGCATGACATCAGTTATGTTTAGATTACAACTCCCTCTAGCCATCTTTTCTGCTGTGTTATTTTTCCTGCCCAGTTATTTTTCCTTTTAATTTTTTTTTTTTCTTTCTAAGTGTAGCACTTTTTGCTCTTGTCTATGCCACACTCCATCTTCCCAACTTCAGGTCACATCTCTAATGTATTGTTTTAAATTCTGATCCTCTCAAGTGCTTTCAGTTCCCCTTTGTTCATTATTTTCACATTTGAGGATGTGCATGCTTTTCTGTTATCTAGGTTGCTAATGGGGGTATGGCACTATACACCCAACTGTGTTGGATACAGCCTGTGTGAGTTATTGAAAATTGAGTGCAATCTTACAATTACTACATTCACCTTTATAGTGTTTGATTCCACTACATTCATACTCATTTCACAAACTTCACTGAAAAAAACAACAGGCTAGATAGTTAACAACAAAGTGTGGTTGTGAGGAACTGGATGGCCAAAGTACCTATTTGGTCAGATTTTCAGTAATAAAAGATGAATCAAGCTTTTTCTAGAAATTTCATCAGATCCTTGGCAAAGCGTCAAGCTTCAGCACTGCAAAACCTATTGGAAAATAGGGCTGACCTCTTCATACTTTACTAACAATATTTTATGCCTGAAAATCTATTACTTGCTATCACTACTAGAGTTATATTTTGAACTCTTCAGAATGTATTTTACTTTTCATGTATTTTCATAATATCTACTACAATTGAGCATCTCTCTTCACATCACTGTAACAGAAAGAACGGTTATCCACATACTTCTGTGAATAATCCAAGAAAACTTGGCTCAGTAAAATCTGGAACTCTGGCTACTGTTTAAGTTATTGCTGGCTCAGGTTACTAAATTTTTTAACTCCTTGATAAGTCATTTGAAACATAAGCTTTACAGACTGTTTCAGTTTATTACTCTTTTTAAGTGAACAGATCTAAATTAGAATCTCCTCAGATCGATAGCTCATTTTTATCACAAGACATTTGAACTGTACCATATAGATCAGATAAATCATTTCACTGCACTCAAAAGTTTTAAACTGCAGATCTGTGATGTAGAACTGCTGTAGATTGTCTGCTAGGAAAATGATGTATTACAATTGTTTCTTTCTACCTATGGCTCTTCCTGAATAAGTGCCATGTTCCAGCACAGTGATTATTTTAATTGCAGATGTTTCCTCAAACTGCATGATGTATTTCTCTCTCTTAAAGCAGGGTGTTTATTTTTACATTACAATCAGTGTTTACTCATAGGGTGCTGTTCAGATTACTTACACCATGGAAAACACTAAGCAATGTATTTGACTCCCTGCGATCCTGACCAAAAGGAATGAGGAGATTCAAAGTGGAAGTTAAAATCACAGCCATATCTTGGGCAGTGTACAAATAACAGGATCATGGAAAATTCATGCTGGAAGGGACCTCAGAAGCTCTCTACCCTGTCCTGCTCATATCCAGACTGAATTTTTTTCTTTGGGTATTTTTTTTGTTTGTTTGTTTGTATGGTTGGTTGTGGGTTTTTTTGTTTGTTTTTCTTTTCATGTTATGCTTATTATCTCTCATCCTCCCACCTGGCACTCCTGTGAAAAGCCTGGCTTCATCTCTTTGAACTTGTGGGCATCAGGAGCTATGTTTAGGTAAATCCCAAGTTGTCTCTTCCCCAGGATGAACCAGTGCTGCTCCCTCAGCTTGTCCTGACATCCTTACGGGGCGAGTGCTCCCACCCTGAGCGCCTTGGTGGCCAACAGCTGAACTCCCTTCTGCTCATTGATGCCTTCCTTTGGATGCCATCCAAAGATGATCGCTCTTGGATTTTGATCTGCTGCCCTTCATGTGCTAAGACATTGTATTTTGTCTGTTGGTCAAGAACAGCAAAAGTCATTACAGGGATTTCAAAGGCAGATGACATGACAGTGCATAGAACCACTTGAACTTTTTTTTCTGACACACTTCTTTTTCTAAAGCAAAAAAACTGTTTCTGTAGCATTTTTTCATTTGTTTTCTTTTAATTCTTTAAACAGAAAAAGTTCTGGAGTGCAGACATTTTTTTCCTTTATTTTGCTTAATTCTTGATATATACAAAGAAATAAAGGATTCTTAATCTCAGTTTAAAGTATAATTCTTTTGAAACAAATCAACTTCTTTACAGACCCTGTAGATAAGGTGAGGAGCTCTATGACTTTCAGGGCAGAAGGAAGCCTAATATAAAGAGGGCTCCTGCAGAGCCACACAAGCAGGATCAAACATGTACTCACATGCAGGTTACTGGTGTGGAACTGCAGCCACCAAATCTCCACAATTAATCCATTTTCAAGGCCTTGACCTGAGTCTTCCCATGTGGCAAATATGAAGGGCAAAGTCTCAGAAAAATAAAAGATACAGGCCAATATTCCCTGTGTTCTTGGGCACAGGTGTTAAAAATTAAGTCCTGAGGCCTTTTTCCAGGACATCATCTATCACCCTGGTCAAAATATGGTTCCAAGAATGAATTTAGACTCCTGTTAGAAAATAAGGACACCTTGCAAAGGTTTTCCCTGTGCTATCATTGCTTCTGTTGAACTTGCAGCTGTATATGGCAGCATCACCATAGCGACCACAGGTAGGCATCCACATCTGGGAGTTCCGTGCTAAATCAATTGCAGATTGTGTACACATGCACTTTAATTCATTAAGCCAGGGTTTCCTTGTGATCTGCCCTTCAACAGGATTACCCAGTATTTTCATTATTGCTATGAACAGAGGCATAGAGGATGTGTTTATTAATCTTTCAGATGACCCCAGTCTGGAAAGGTTTACCTGAAGAACTGAAAAATAGGATTGGTATTCAGAATACTTTTGACAAATTGAATAAATATTTAAAACAAACAAAAAAAGAAGATGCAAATAGATCGAGTGAAAAGTATTTATACACAGGTAGTGGCAATTGTCTCCTCAAATATGCAGTAGCCAAAGTAGGGTAAGCACCAGCATAACAAGAGAATTTGTCTGGGTGGAGAGGGCACTTAGTAAATCACAAGATGAAACAAGGTAAGTAACAATATACTCTTTCTAGAGAAGTGTCCACTGCCATGAGATATATAAGCAGGATTTTGTCTATGTGACACATGGTGGGAATGTTTCTTCCTTCAGCACTGGCATGGCCCCAGCCGGAATTTGTGCCCAGCTGTTGATGCTCAGAACCAATCCAGCCTCTGGTGGGTGTCCAGGGGAGAATGGTCCAAAACAACAGCCTGAAGGAACTGGAGCTGTTTGCTAAAAGAAAAGAAGAGAGAGGCACAACTGCAGCTTCTAACATATAAAAGGTAGCTGTAGAGAGGGAAGGAATTAATTGTCCTTTATGAAATAATGGCTTAAATTACAGTGAGGTTTAAGTTAGGCATTTGGAAATGCTTTCTAATAGCAAAAGTAATTAAGCACAGAAATAGACTTCATAAGGAATATCCATCATTGGAGGCTTAAAGAGGAGGCTGTGTAAGCTGTACAGGAATGGGTGGCCCAGCCATGAGGTCTGAAAAGGGGGAAGAGTTGTTCTGATTTGGGTGCCAGCAAGAGGAGAGGATTTACATTTTCCAAATGCAAATCTCATGGCTGTAGCACACTGCTGTCTGTACAGCACCAGCACAAGATGACCTGGAGCAATCAATTTATTGATGTGTGCAAACCCCAAAAGAAGGCCTGTTTTTACAGATGGCACCTCAAAATATTAAAATACACAGAACAGGACATCAAAGCAAATCCTCTGATTCAGCCCTTTGTATGAGGTCAGCCCAGATACTCTGCAGGAATTGGAGTCCAGCTGCAATGTTCTAGTATTGATATGCCAGAAAAAGCCAGAAAGCCTAGCAGGTGAGTGCTACCAACCTTTGTAATAATCAGCATGCTCTTACTTACATGCCTTCCTAACACATTTAGCTTTGATCAAATTTTTATTGGTGTTTGAAAGCCCCAGACAGTGGGGGACAGTAGAGGGAGGCTGGTGAAGGAGTTTGTTCTAGTAGGAACACAAACTTGCATTTTACCAAATCAGCTCATGCACTGGTATCCTACAGTTATCTACAAAACCCAAATACTTCCAAAGAGAAAACTTGATCCAAATTTATCAACAGTTTTAATATTAGAAAAATGCAGGAGCCAGAGTCTTTAAACATCATATTAAATACAAACTTATCCATATTCACCAACTTGATGCTACCCCTGGTATCATCAGGTAGCTCAGGGACTTGATTACAGTCATCATGACAATGCTATAATAAAAGATTATGAATAGCTTGTTGCTGACTTGGGAGCAATCTGGAAATCTCATATCATAAAACCAGCATTCAGTCTCTTTAAATTTATTATATTAAAAAAGTTATAAAAACTCTATGCTTAATTTTTACTGTGCTCCATACACAAGAGAACCATTATTTAACTCTTCATTTAATTTCCAGATGCTGCATATGCACTATATAAAAGGTATCCAGAGAATCCAGGCAGGAAACAAACTTATGGTAGGCAGCTCAAAGGTATGCATGTGTGGAAAATGCCATTAAAATTATAGCTTATCTTGTGTGCTTTGCTTCCCTAAACTAGATGTGTTTCAACAGGTTTAGCTTCAGACTGTAAGGCTGATGTCCCTTCAAGTTATCTGGGAGTCCACATGGGCACTACCTAGGGATGAAATATGTAGTGCACCTCTGAGATGCCAGATGCAGAATCCCCCTGTGTTTTCTGCCTTGAAAGACAGCCAGTGTGTCCCATTTGGATCCCTTACATCATGGGTACATTGCTGCATGCCATAATGCAGTGCAAAAATGTCAGTCTTTGAAGTCCCAGCTCTGGATTTATACTGGACTTCTCAGTTTTTCTTTAGCAGAAAAGAGAGACAAAATATGTGGCTGCAAAGAAAATCTTACCCAGTAGCAATTTCCAGGAGACGGAGCAAACAAGGGTACCTCCCATCAGGAATTTTCAGGTATGCCATCCCTGTGCCATGGCACAGGTGTGGCTGGGGAGCCCTCACACTGCAGCTCAGCTGCCCTGGCCCTGCTCCCTGAGTGCATTGTACATACTCAGAAACTAGAAAGGGAATAGGCAAGAAACCACCTCACTTCTTCAAAGTTTCAATGTTCTTGAACATTTGAATTGTGAGCCCTAGTTTCCTCCCTCCCAGTAATACACATTATTGCAAAGAAAATTTTGGAAGTTGTGGAAGAAAGAAAAAGTGCTTGATCAATGGCCAGTGTGGCTCAGGCAAGAAGGATGTGAGCACTGTTTCAACACCCACTGCAATTCGACAGGCTTGAGAAATCCTGATTGCTGGGAAGCAAAACACAAATTGTCCCTGCAACTGCTTTTCCAGGTCGCTCTGTCCTTTTCCTAATTCAAACTGCAATTATAGAGATGATAAAATGGAAAATAAATATATATGCAGTAGCTGAGAAAAACCAATTAGTTTTGCACCGGTGAGAAATAATGCAGAACTCCTTGTGTTTTTAACAAACTGGCTCTCAATATATATTGTAATGTATCTTCATGACCCAAATGTACTTAGGAAGAGCATGACAATGAAATGTATGTTGGAAGTGTAATAAAGGAACTAATGCAGTAAAGTTACTATATTTTATTAGTAGAAGAAAACAATTAAAATGATATCCAGGTAGTAACTTAGGAGACAAATGTCATAGCTGTCTCCTTTGCTGCCGAAATATGTGTACTCTCTTTCTAACAGTCTCTTTCCCCAAGGAAAAATAAATGTATCTAAGAAATACTTGTTAGCAATGCAATTACAGGCTTAATTCCCCAACCAACTTCAGACATCATAAAAACCAAACCAAACAGAAGCCCTTTGCAATTGCAATGGAAAAGAGACAGAAAACCACAAAGTGCTCAGAGAAAAATATATTTTTATAACAAAAGCTGACACAGTCTTTGACAATAACATTTGAGATGACATTAGCATTAGTTTTTCAACTGCACTGTCTTTTTTCTTTTCAGCTACAGCCTAGAATGAAAAACTTCTTCTAAGGTTAGACTGTGCTACTCCTGGACAGCACTTTTGGGACAGTCAGACCCCAAAGTAGCTTGCCATACTGTCAGAAAAACAAAGTAGCTTTGTATCAAAATAACATTTCTTGGCACTACTTACTTCTGAATGCCTGATCCCTCCAAGGAACTGGGTTATTTGTAGAATGGGGGTTCAACTATGAGACCTGAGACACTGGGAAGCTAATTCAGAGCACTTCTGAAATGTTTGCCCTAAGAAAACGAGATCAAGATAAAAGTTTGGATAAATAAGATAAAAAAGGACAAAAAGTGCTAAATCTTGCTTCCCTTCCTTCCCCCGTACCATTATACAGATTAGATCCATATTCATATCACAGCTTGGAGAAAACAAAACTTCAAGAGGCCTTGCATGGGTCAGAGGAAGTTTGTAGCTGTGCAAGGCTCATGTTTGTGGTGTCCTTCAGGATTCCCATGCTGGGGTCTAGATTCATCCCTATCTCCTCATCTATTTACCTTGCCCAGCCTGGGCACCCTGGGCTCTCTCACCATCCATTACAAGGCCTTGAGCTCCTCCAAAGACTCCTGTCTTAGGAGGGGCTGTCTTATACCACTGGCTTCACCAGGAGAAACTCTGGACACTCTGGAAACTCTACTCATGTGAAGACTGGATGTCCTGACCTGACAGAGCTCCAGGCTCTGTAGGATTTCTACTTGATCAGTAGCAGCATATACTTTTACTGTTGGAAGTAAAGGTGTACACCCCAGAATAATACCCTCTTACTTCTAAATCCCGACTCCCAATGCAAGTTTGAATTTCTTTGACAAGCGCCTCAAAAGTCTTTTTCTCCCCAATGACTTTGTGCAACCTAAAACACCCATCTAAAACATTGCAGATGACTTTTACCCCTCAGTCAATTACTATGAAAAGTCTCCATTCTTTTGAAAAATTGGCAGCAAACTCAAGATAAAAATATTTATGTTTAAAATTTACTATTTTAAAATATTGAACATTAACATCCTTTTAATGATTTTAAAATTGGATCTAAATCAGGGTAGATATTTTCCTTTTGACACTCACTTGTAAAGGGTTACTGCATTGATTGGTTCACAAGAACAGGAAAGTGGATTTTCTTTCAATTTGTCATGCTTCCAGCCTTGGATCCCAAAATGACAGATGGCTGGAAGGCACAGGAGCTTCACTGGGGGGAAAAAAAGCATATTCTCACTACAAATGTAAAAACTGTAATAACCAAGCCCCAGAAATCACAAATGCCTGGATCCCTAGGTTGCCAGTGATGCACTGCAGAGCTACTAAAGCCGATGCCAGAGAAAGGCAGAGAAACTCTTTGCACATGATCTTCAAGATTTCTCATGGCTCATAAAAATTATTGACTTCGGTGATATTTTCAATTAAGAGATGCACTGATTTTTCCTCTGTACATTTAAGCTGTCAGTATCTACCCCCATAATGACAGGATGAGAGGGATTGGATTTTTCATACATAAAGTGTAACTGATTAAAGTTGAAATGGGATCAAGGATATGCTTTTTTACTAATGGAGATTTTGGATAATAATGACAAGGAGCTTTCAATTGCAAAAGCCAGTGTGATGCCTCACATGTCTGTATTGGATGCAAATTTTGAGAAATGTCCTTGACTAGGGTCATTAAAACTGGTATGATTGGATTTGTGGCATTTTTAATGTAGGCTCAGAAACAAACTGCATTATTATTGAAAGCCTGAGATGAATTTATTGAGATGGTCTGAATAATTTTTCTGAAGCAGAAATTCCATAGACAGCTGCTGTCTCTCAATGAGTTTCAGAGTCTGTATAAAGAAGAAACCCAAGTCTTTGTGGATAGCTCAGAAGAGATTTCTTTCTATCCTGCCTCACAGCCTGTCTCCTGAGAAGCACAACCATCAGCACTGACAATAATAAACACAAAACAGAAGTCTAGATTAAATGCTGTGAATGATCTATGGTTTCATTTTGCTGGTATGCACCTGAGGCTCAAGATCCTTTTGCAAAATGACAGAAACTAATCTATCTTATTAACAAAAGTTACATGCTTACAGTGATTCAAAACAAAAAATGGCTTTACCTGTAATCTTCTGAGGTGGATTTTAAATTTTCCTTAAATTGAAGGTGCTTAGACCTGATACTTTGGCTTAGCACCCTAGAAAAGCTGAGATCCATTGTAAATCAAGTTCCAGGTCAGGTTTATTTTTCTGATATCCTGAGTCTGCAACAGGATGTCATTATTTGGTAATTTCTGAAGCAAAGATTAGTTGAGATGCTTACAGAGAGACTGCAATAATGCAATAATGGTGACATTTATGGGATTGGGAGCCAGCAGAATCTCTCACTGGGTGTGAATTACAAGCCTGTGTCAGGTTCCAGGGTGAACAGCTGGAAAGACCATCTTCATTTTCCTCCCTTACTCCCTCTTGGCAGCAAAACAAAGTTGCTCCTTAGTGGCTTTTCTGGGGTGTCAGGAAATGTGGTACTTCTGTTTTGTAAGACCTCTGCAAATGCCCTGGGTCCATACTACACATCCTTGGACCTGAGCCTCTTCTCAAACCATCCTTGCTGGACAACCACATTTTCAGGTCCAGTAAGTGGCATCAACTCAAAAAAAAAACATTAAAGAGCAATATTTTACAGCACAGAAGAAGATAGAAAGTTCTAGAAATGGATAATAAAATCAATCTCTTCCACCTAATAAGGGTGCATAAGTGGATATAAGAACCTGGGAAAAGGCTCTCAACAAGAGGGCATTAGAGTGGCAAAGATGACAGCGCATTGTGGAAAAAACATGCATTTCTACTGTGGCTGTTCAGAAAAATGCCTGCGATACAGTCAGCTCCTTGGCTCACAGGTTCCAGGGAAATGTTTGCACAGCTGACATGTGGGAGGCAACGTGTGGATCTCTGATGGCATAAGCCCAATTGTTTGCACTTATATGTACAAATGTGCCACCTGTCCCCATGATTTTCAGACAGAGTGTGTGCTCTGAGAGCTGAAGGAAGGAAGGGGCAACCCCAGTTCATCATATTCATATTAGAGTAACTGTGGTAAAAAACACTGCAGAATTTAAGCACAGTCCCCCACTGCCTTGTTCTAATTTCTCCCACAAAAACAGTGCACAGGTAGGGTTCTCACTCACAGTCTGCTTCTGCCAATAATATGGTAAAACACAGCCAGCACTGGAGCAAGATTTCCCATTAGTGCTGAAGCAAATGTCTGAGGTCAGACTGTGTGAGAGGTGAGGCTGGAGGGCTTCTCCTCCCCTCCAGGGACTGAGGCTGTCGATAGAACTAACAAACTGAATAAAGCAGAAATAACAACCTGCAGTCCTTCCTGCTGAAATGAAGATTTCAATAACCTGTGCTGCAAATGGCAATAATAAGCAGCCATTTCTGTTTCAAACCTTTAGGAGAGAACATGCCAGGCGAAGAGATCAGTCCTTAGAGTGATTGCTTAGATTAAAAGGCTTGTGCAAAGCTGGAGTGAGGGAGGTTTACTTTCCTCCCAAGCCAAGCATGCAGAAAGGCAAACAGGGGTTTGACTGTTTCCAGGCAAATCAGGCTGTTTTAATGACCTTGCCTCTCCCTCGGTGCACCCACGCGCGTGCTTTGCGCACATCGGTGTGTGCTCCGCTGTGCTGGACCCTGGGCTCTGCTGGAGAGCACGCACCCCCCGCCTGACCAAGGAGCAGATCCAGCATCAAACATGGAAGGAAATAAAACAGGGAGGGAGGCCCCTCCAATCTGACATGGTCAGCAAGTTACTGGTTGGCATGGTAGTGATGCCACAGGTGCTAGGAAAGGAGCTTTCTCTTGCAGTTTCTCTCAGGTTTACTGGGAAGATTATTAAAACATTTTCATTTAAAAATATTTGGCAGAGATTTCTGCATAAGTTGAGAGGACGTTTCTGCCCATATTGCTTCAGAGAGAGGGTTTAAAGGGAAAAAGGAAGCAAAACCCCATTGACTTTCTTCATGGCTACTGAAAAGGGTCTTGAAAAAACTTGTCTTGTGAGCAAGAGGGACGCCAAGAAGTACTCCTTGGCCCTAGACAGGTAACACAACACTTGTTTCCTTCACTGATGTTTCTGTGTCAGAGCAAGATTGGTATGGTATGGTATGGTATGGTATGGTATGGTATGGTATGGTATGGTATGGTACGGTATCACCAATCTGCAGAAGTCAAAGTTGTGAGAGTTTCACCATGCATGCATTTTACTACTTTCAACATACTTTGTTCAATTTTTTCCTTTCCAAACTTTCTTATTAGATATTTGAAGCATTTACTAGACAGCAGTCTGATGTGTCTGTGTCTGTGATGGATTGAACCAATCTACTGTTGAAGCAAGTGTCTCTTGCTATGTATTTTATAAGCTTAGTAGATTTATTGTAGGATGCAAAACCTCATGGATTTTGCTGCAATTTTAGGCTGAATTATAATTGTGCTACTGACACCATGTTTGACTCAAGGCTCCTTCATGCTTGAATGTCTAAATTATCCATTTAGTTTGAAAGAAAGGTGGTGCTTTATTCTTGTGGATAGTCTGTTGGGCTTAGAGTTAATGTACCTCTTGTATGCCAGAGGTCCTGACTAAAAGCTTGCCTAAGTGAGAAGAGATCCTCTGAAAACATGAAATACTGTAGATGGAGTTAAAAAAATGAGTATAAATATCTGTCACAAAATAGTTTTGCAGTTTAACTTTTTTCATTCTTCCTCTTGACTCAGACTAGAAAGTATTTTTAAAAGAAAATAGCTGCTCAGTTACAGCTTAGCACCTCTTGACATTTCCATTATCTCATTGGTTTTCAGGTTATTTATTGCTAGGTTCTCTTAAAACATGTGGGACAGAAACTTGGCGTAAACACTGTCAGTTCAAATGGAAATCTGTCTCTTCATGTTCTTATACTGGGGTCAGTGCCATCGTATTTTAATAGTTTGAATGTCTGGGTTATTATTTAAATATTATTACATGGCTCCATAAATATAGATGGCACTGTCCAAAATGACTTCTGTGGTAATATTTATATTTCAAAATGATCCCATGTGATTCTGCAGCTCATTTTAGTTATTGAAGACACACTGGTTTTTTGAAAATCTGCAAAAATTTTTTTTTTTTTTTTTTTTTTTTTTTTTTTTTGTGACACAGCTTCAGTGCTTGAGGTCCTTTGGCCCCTTGCAAACTCTGGACACAAAGGACAACTCTGGGAAAACCCATTATATGGTCCCCTGAGACAGGGACAGTTGTTAGGCTACCTTGTGAGGAAGCATTTTTTTTTCCCTGGGTCACCAGTACTGGGGAATATCCCTGGTAAGCAGAAGGGTAGGATGCACACTGGGAGCAAGAATCCCTGGCAGCTGATCCTCCCATCTGAAAGCTGATACACCACGTGGAGTAATTTTTTTCTGATAATTATTTCTTCATTTAGGATTGAAATTAGTTGGAGTGAATTTCTGCAGCAGTCGCAATTGTTGGGCTGATGCTGAGCTACCTGCAATGCCCCTGAGCTGGAGGGCTGGTCCCAGGAGGGCTCTACAGTGCTGCTCCTGAGGTGGTTGAATGATGGAGGTGGCAGTACAGCTCTCCAAAATGAAGGACTTGTAATCCAGCCATGTGGCTTTTGTGCTGCATCTCCATATTGCTTTTTCTGCCAGATGAAATTTGATTAACTGCACAATTTAATTACTCTGTTCCAGAAATAACCAGAAATGGAGGCTGAGAGCCAGAGTCTCCCTCGTGTTGGAAAGAGCTGGTAGCACAGGGGAAGCCCTTGCCCTTCCTCCCATTGCACCCAGCAGCTTGGGGTGCCAGCCCAGTGACCCAGGGAGCCAGCCCAGGAGCCACAGCCAGCCCAGGAGGGTTTGCAGCCCTCTGGGCCTGGGCTCACAGAGCAGCTGCCTTAAGCCAATAGTAGCAATAGGCTCACCTTAGCTGTTGGTGTAAATCACATTCTTCCATCCCCCATGTGTAGCATTAATGAGCAGCTCTAATGCTTTCAACAGAATTTACTTTGCACACAGATTGCCTATTTCCTTGCCATCCCCCAGTCTCTTTCTTTTAAATAAATGCCATGATTACAATACACAGGGAACAAAACTAGTTTTACCTTGACCATATTAGTAGGAAGCCTGAAAGCTGACCCCTTTCCCTACACTCAGGGTGGTGGAGGAGAGTGTTTTGCACATGTCAGACCTGTCTGTAGTCACTAGAGAGTTTGGATGCAAAGGCTTCCCATGCCAAAGTTGAAATGTTTAAAAGGGGGTGGGCTTCAACTGAGCCCTTTGAAAGTCAGATCAATTGTAGGTTTATAGTACAATTCACTCTGGGAAGGACCTTAAGAATGTCTCTGGTCCAACCCAGAGACTGAATAACGTTGCTCAGGGCTGTCTCCAGTCTAGTCTTGAAAAAAATCTCTCAGGATGGAAACTCCCCAACCTTTCTGGGCAATCTTCTTCAATAGTTAATTAACTTCACAATCTTTCTTTTATCCCTCATATTCAATTGGAACTTGTTTCAATTTATGACTGATGACCTCATCCTTCCTCCATGCAGGGCAGTAAAGTTCCATCTTCTCAATAGCCTCTTCAAGAATATTGGCAGGTTGCATATAGGTGCTCACAAAAAGTCCAGTCCCCACAGAAGTGCTCCAGCCTTTAATCATCCTGGTCACCCTCTGCTGAACCTGCACTGCTTTACTGATCCTTCCTGTGCTACAGACCCCAAAGCTGGATATGTTGTAGATGTGGTATCACAAATCTCTCTGTCCCGGGTGCAGAACTTTATATTTGTTCTTGTGAAACTAGATGTCTCCTTCTGAGATCTTCCTCCAGACTCATTATGGTAGCCTTGCCCTCCAATCTATCAGCTGCACCTCCAGGTTGGAATCATCTGCCAATGTGATCAGGGTGCCCTACACCTCCTTCTCCAGGTAACAGATGAAGGCATTACACAGGATGGGTGTCAGGACAGGACACCACTTCCCACCAGACTTGAGGAAGGTTATGAACCATACTGGTTACAGGGTCTGAAGCTGAGCACTCAGAACCTCCTGCTTCATGAAAAACACATTGTCTGTAAGACATACATAATTTATTTTTAAATTAGGTCTGAACTAGTTCTCTAAGATAGTTTTGTATAGTTTTTCACAATGAATGGTAGTATTAAAAGAGAATAAATTTTTCTAATGACTAATAATTTATATTCTATTTTTTCTATTTGTTATCACCTATATAGCAATCTAGATAACCCTTTATCATGGTCTAGGTAATGGCTTGACCAAGTTCCTCAATTTTCCATGAATGAAGCCAGGCCAAGAGTATTTTATTTCCTGCTGGCAACAGATCACAACATTATTGACCAGCAATATTCAATATCATACTTCATAAATCAGTGGATTTGCATCTGATTGTTCCAGCTGTGCTATGAGCTAGATTTCAGGTTGATCCAGCATGTATTTCTTATTATGTTCTTTATCTGTCTTTATAGTGGGATTTTGAATACCATCACACAAGTGAAACTCAAGGCTTTAAGTCTCAAAGTTTTGGGTTTTATTTTGACTCTGAGACAAAAGACAAGGAAAAACCCAGGGGTAGGCAATGCTGAAAGCAGGAAAGTTCTGTGAAAAGGTTAGGGTTTTTCTTCATGCAAAAGTTTTTAACACAGAGTATTTACCTGTAGATATTCCTATCTACAGGCCTTAGACTCCTAATTGGTTCCTGTCTGACAGGCTCATACCAGCAGGCAAAGTTTGAAGCAAATCTGGGAGATGATTTCTTCAGGTGAAGAGTAATTTTCTATAGCAAGTACATAAGGAACATTTTCTTCTTTTTCTCCCTTCCTGCAGGCAATATGATCTTATGAGGTCGAAGAGTCCTCATCAAATAATCCACCACTCCTTATCCTTTACAGAATCAATGCTCAGGAAGATTATAGGGATTTCCTGTGATTTCTGAACCGTTTTGGCTGAGGGGCCTGTGGTTGTCTCCTTTGTCAGCTGGCCCAGTAGCACACAGTATCTTAGCAGACTCAGCAGACCCAATACCAGTGCCTTTTCCCCCTGCAGGTGACAGGACCCTGCAGAAAGGGCTGTGTCTGCCCAGTATTGGCCATGTGCCATCTCCATTATGCACAAATCACTTTTGCCCTCTTCATCTCGGAAAGAAAACTAGAAGCAAGGTAGTAAGTGATATGAAACAAATTAAATAGCTAGGGCATCAGCTCAGAAAATTGATGGTTCAGAGGTATAACAATGACACATAAAATCGTGAATGATGTAAGGCAGGTAAGCAGGGAATAGTCACTCATTATTTCTAACAGTATAAGAACTAATTAAAATAGCAGGCAGACAGCTCCAGAGTGACAAAAGACACATTATTTTTACACACATCGTAATTAAATTGTATCAATAGTTTCAAGTCAGCTGGGTTTGTGGAATAAAGGTCTCTTGGACAAGAGCTCTGGTTCAGAACTGGGGAGGAGTAGCTCTCTGGGAATGTTCCTCTTTGGTACTTTGACCTTATGTATTCCTTCATGCTCATGACAGAATTTGGATACTTGGCTACATGCACCTCTGGTCTGTCTCCAGGCAGCCATTGTTATACTGTTATGTAGAAGGGAAACTCTTGACAATACATTTATGTATACAGGGCCAGGCACTCAAAGTAAGGCCAAATAAAATAACTAAGGCATGAATTCCTATCAATTAGACATCTCAATGTATGCAAAGATACAAATATTTGCCTTCATTTTGTGCCCACAGTAAGAAAAAGGAGAAACTGGGCAGCCAGGTTTTTATCAGGGTCTTAAATACCTTGAAAATATTCAAGATTGGTACATCAGTTGAAATCAGAATGGTGCCAGCATAAGAAAGGTGTCTATGGCTTTGATAAATTTTTCTCTGAAGGCAGTTTCATTATCCTTTCAGGCACCAGAAAATTACTATTTTCCCTCATGAAAGAGATGATCTCCTGTGGAAAGCACAGTGATTCCACATTTTCCTCTTTTGACTGGGGAACTCATAATGGTCTAGGAGGATAGCAATTATTCCCATAAGCCTGCAGATCAAGGCACCCAGCAGATCAAGTGAAAATAAACAGAAAGGAAGTTGTAATAAAAAGCTATTGCTAATGATTTGTGTGAAAACTGCAATATGTATTAATATTTTCTACTTCCCCCTTATGGACATGACTCAGTAGGAACCTTTCAGTGACATTCCCCTGACTATCCTTTTTACAAAGAAAAGAGAATCTGAAATGGAGAAAAGATTATTTTTTAATCTGTGACTCTGCAATATGCTGGCACAGACCTGATGTTCAAAGGCTACATCTTCCTCTAAAACACTATGAAGGGGTTTCTGGTCTAACAGAGATGATCTTTGCACCTTAATCTTTTGATTCACACTTTTATAAAACTGCCTCTTAGATTCTTAGATTCTTTTAATTAGTAGCAGGCAGCTTTTGAAAGAAAAATAATGGTTATGTACAGGAGCTGGCAGGAGTTTTCCCAACTCATCAGGCCAGATGCTGTTCTGCAAGTTCAAAGGGAGCAGTGAATGCTCACCACCTCTGGCAACTGGGGCACTTTTATCCAGGTACCCTTTAGACAGAAAAATGTGACATTTGTGGGTTTATGCTGTCTCTGTTTGCTTTTGCATCTGTCCAGAAAGATCTGTGGACAGTGCTTTCCTGTCCCTCAGTGATGCCCTGAGGCTTTGTTAGTTGACAGAGACACTGAAAGACAAAAACCAAAAGAGAGTGAGATCACAGAGTGACCTACTTTGTTAACAGCAAGGAAAGGACTTGGTGGCTCAGAATATGCAGTAGTAATTTTGGCATTCCTGCCTGAGAGGCTGTTGAGCTGATCATGACTCATGTCATTAAGATGATTTTAATGTTCAATGCCAGCTGATGAAAATTGGGGTAAGGGGAAATTAATTTTACATGCAAACTATAGAAAAGCATTGGAAGTTAACTCCAGAGAGAGAACATGAGAAAGAAAATCTTGCCTGCCGTGATCTCCAGGGGAGAGTGAGAGAACTACAGCATTTTATTCAGCCATCTGGAAGGAATTAATTTGTGGTACCTTCTGTGTCTAATTCATCAGTAAAATATTGTACAAAAACGACACAGTGCACATGAGGAACCCAATAAATGTAAAACTAAGGGACTGGAGAAGGACTTGGTGGTGAGGACCCCAGCTGCCAGATGGACAGCCCACTCCCTAGACAGTCCAACGCCTATTTATTTATTGTTGTGAGGAAAATAAAGGAAAATGCTGACAAAAGGACTAAGCAAACTCACTGTCTCCAAGCAGCAGGCATTAAATCTGACCAGTTGCTCTTTCACACAAGCTCCTCACGTACAGGCGGAATCAGTCACCTGCACTGAGCAAACAGATACCACATGCTAACCTGGCTGGAAAACAGGCTGACTCAGGGGAACGTTGCACGCTTGGAACATCTCAATAACATTTACAGAACCAAATCCACATTGATTATCTACAGTTGCAAGGCTTGGCTGCCAAGGTGGGTCAGCTCTTCTTTCACCAGTACCTCTGTGATGTTGATGAACATAAAAGGCCAAGGCATCAGCTCTGCAGGTGCCTTTGCCTCTTGCCCACCAATGTGGGGCATCTGGCAGGACTTCAAACCTGCTGAACAGCTGCAGCCCCCTCAGGCTGCCCAAAAAAAGCAGCTGGAAAAAGCTTGTGATTTCAGTACAGTTTTGGGTGGGGTTTTTTTTTTTTTTTTTTTTTTTTTTTTTTTTTTCCTGGACATTGACTACTGCAGGTTGGCAGCCACCAGCTGATTTCTTTCCAGTGAGATTTTAGGCATCTTGACACTTCTATAAACAGTGCAGAAACACTACAGAAAGTCACAGGATTCATGTTACTTCCTGGAGCACAGGTTTCCTTCACTCAGCTGAAGAAACAATTCTTCCTAGTCCCAGAGGAAAGCCTGAAGTCAAAATGGGGACAACCCACTGTTATTACTGGGGCAATTAAACCCAGTCCCACATCCTGCCCCTAGACTAATTTCAGACTTGAAAAAAACTGTGGAGTTTGCTGTGTTCCTGGGTAGCGCCTGCACACACAGACCTCAAATAGCTGCAACACATGGTAATAGGGATGGTGTGTATGTGCCTCTTGGCAGAATTCATCTTCTGCCACAGTCTCTGTGCACTCACCACATTAGGTGTAGCTCTGGCAACAAGTGTTGCATTGGGAGAGACAGAATGATTTTAAGTCCCCCTGGGAGAGGGTCTAGAGGGTTTGTTTGGGTTTTTTTTTTTTTTTTTTTTTTTGTTTTTTTTTTTTTTTTTTTTGGTTTTTTTTTTTTTTTTGCCATTTGGGCTGTTTTCTGTTGAGTGATAAGGAGAGGGGAACATCCTTGTTCAGCAGGACCTTGGGGCCTCTCAGGAGGAATCTCTTGGTTGCTCTACTGAGAGCTCCAGACGTGCTCATCCAGGAGCTCCTGCAGCTGCCGTTCAATGAGCTTGGCCCCAGACCTCTCTAACCCCACCCTGTATTTCCTGTGCAGGAACTCTGAGAGGCACAGCACTGAGGTTTTGTGGCAGAGCAGGCTTGGCTGAGAAATCACTTTGTGATGGAGCAATGCTCAAAGAGCCACTTCTGCTGGACTTCTCACCTTACCATGAAATCAGTGGCAGTGGCACAAAGGGTTCTACGTGTACTATGGGTTACGTGTACTATGGAGAATTTATTTCTTTGATTTTTGAATACCTTTGATATTTTTCAGTTAATATTTTCTATGCTCAAGCTCTGCTGGAATATTGGTAGATTTTGTACCTATGTGGAAATTTGAGATAAAATGGTTCCGTGTGCAAAGAGAGAAATATCTTTAGCCAATTATATTTTAAAGAAAAATAAGTTTGGGGTGTTTTTTTGACTAGTCTTCCTGACAAAGCTGTGGGGAATAAAATCTTGAATTTTCAGTAGAATTTTCTCCATGTTATGCTGAACGTGGTAGCTATTTGCATGAGGTACAATTTTTTTGAAGTCATGTGGTGTGCATGAGATACAGCCTAAGAAAGTCACCCTGTGCTTCATAAACTGCTAAATGATGTAGGAGAGCCCAAAGAGCTGGGAAACACAGCCAGAACACTCATTTCATGTGCAGCTTCTTCCCACAGAACCTTGCTTGTGCGAGCAAGCCTCTTCTATGACCTGCTCTGCTGTTCCCAATGCTGCTTTTATCCTTTGAAAGCATTAATTACATCGTTTCTGGGGCTGTAGGGATAGATGCCTGAATAACCAGGGTTTTTCTTTTTTAACCTTCCATTTCTTTCTGTCCCAAAGGATGAGCTGGCTTCAGAAGAATTCAAATGAAGAGAGGCAGCAGCAGGAAGCAGAAGTTACAGGAGCTAATCCAGCATATCACTGTCACAGCTACTCACAGGCCTATGAGAACAGAAAGAGGGAGCAACATCAAGCCAGGAGGAAGCTCTGTGTAGCATCAGTAATTTGCACCTTCTTCATGATTGCTGAGATAACAGGGGAGTATGTGTGTTCGAAAAGAGCCCAGTCAGGTGCCCAGCACAGCCACATTCTTGCCTTCAGTGTGCACTCTGACTGCAGGGATCATGCTGACAGGGGTGAACACCTGGCATTAAATAACTCTCCTTTGTTCCTTTGTTGGTCATTAAAAGAACTGGGGGGAGGAGAGGGTTTAAGTGAAACTATCAAAATATTTTCATATATTCAGTCAAAGATTGCATCTGGGTAGGAATACAAAGATCAGTTAATGGTCTGAACTGTTCTTCCAGGTTTTTAAGCTTGACTGATGCATGTCTTAGCATCACAAAAGGTTTCTAATAAATGGGGTTACATTCTTTTTAAAAGATTAAAAGACTTTACATATTTATCCAGGTCAATGAGACCTCAGCACTGATGAAGGCTGCTAGCAGCAGGATCTGAAAATAAATGCAAGAGTCTTTTCAAAATCCAGGGAAATCCAGGGACAGATTCGCCATCTGTTTTTCTACAATCAAGTCAATGTATTTATAACAGGGCACATTTATCTTTTAAATTGGCTTGGTGGTGTGTCTCTGGATCAATGGAAGATTATTCCCCTACCTAATTAGCTTTCACTTCTGGAGCCACCCTACAATATCCAATATAAGTATTTGGCATGTTCATAGAGCATTGGCTTTCATTTTGTCTCACTGTTCTGTTCTCTCCATGGATTCTGTGATATTTATATCTACCTGATAGTTCCTGGCTCTTTAATCTGCCCTTCACTGCAGTGAGCTAAGGAAAGGCATGAGGAATCCTACAGACTTTTATCATATGTGTTCCAGCCAGTGTAACAAAAATCAGCCAGGAAGGCCTCTGAAACCCATATTTTCCCAACTCAGACATCTCTGGAGACCCATGAAAATGAAACAGAAAGGCTTTGTCTTCTCCATGACTGAGAAGTAGAGGCACTGAAAGAGTTGCTGCATTTCTGCCTTCTCCTCTGGCTGCCAAACCCAGCAGGGACTTCTCCAGCTCTTCCCCCCCCACGTGCTCCCTCTACATGAAGCCCTGTTGTTTGTAGGTCACGTGCATTTCCCCCATGAAAACCGGTGCATGCTGCTAATCCCCATGCAGTAATTTCCAGTGCCAGAAGTAATGCGTTATTAACAAAACCATATAATCAGTAGGCTTAAGTTTGGTGAATGTGGCTGTGCTAGAGGATAATTGGAAGGACAGATGATATGTTAACTAAATATTTCGTTTTGCTTAATGAATCATGCAGCTTTTTTGCAGTGACAGCTTAAGTAACAGGCTTGAAGACCGTTTTGCTTCAGACCATTAAACATTGACAAACCAGTTATTAACTGCAGTTACAGACAGCTCTCTGTGGAGATTTTTGTAATTATGAACCATACATTTAATTTTTTTAATCATTAGGCAAGACTGCTGTGCCTGATGATTGACCGTTGAGTGACTGACAATTTCTACTGCTTGTGGTCTATAAAACTATAAATATCCATTATAGGGAATGTAAGTCTTAAAGGCCACTTGTTGGGAGTATTGATAAAAAGCTGTAAAAGCCTATAACTATGACACTTATTTTACTCTCAAAGATAAAGAATATCTTCCCCTCCTTGCCCTCTAAGGGCTAACAGCTTCTGTGGACATTATTCTGCTGAACAGAAGAAACAAAGCTGCATCACTCTTGGAGAGGTTGAAAATCAGTGCTTCTTTGAATGTCTAGATCTTTTTGTGATGTCTTTTTCTCAAACCATATGTGCTGGCCATTACTGCTTTCCCAAACAGGGCACTGCTGGTTGAGCCTGATAGACCACCAACTCTCTTTGAAAGACAATTGCCTTCTCTTCTTCTAAGGCAGATCCATTACAGTCTCCATAGATCTGGAAATATCAGTCAGACCAATATTACCCACTGTGGAGTCCAGATATGAAAGTGCTTTCCAATTTGGTTAAGAACCAAATGTGGATTACAAAGCACTTCCACTTGGGCAGTAGAAAGAAAGAAAAACACTGCATGTGGTCTCATGTCAGAGCAGAACATAAAAACTTGATCAGTGAGACAAGTTGGTAAGTTAAGCAGACTGAGATCTCTGAAACTCACCCAAGGTCATTAGTTATACTAGCAATATATAAAATAATAATTTGCAAACATTTTTCAAAGACAGCAGGCTAGCAGCAAGCTTTTGAGATGCTGTCCCACAGAACATGGAAATAGAATATATAAAATGCAATAGGGTTTTTCCCACAGCTTGTGATCTACATATTTGTTTGCTGAAAGATACCTGATCCCTGGGATACTGGCATCTGAGCAGTGCCAGACAAGCCTTCTTCCCCCTGCTATGCAGAACTGCCTCCCTCTTGAGATACAGTTACCCTGAAAGCAGCAAAAGTCTAAGAAATGTGCCATGACCAAAAATTAGCTGTGCATTTCCACTTGAGCATGTGCTGGGAAATACCTATTCTGATGAATTTTTCATTTTACTGCAAGGAATGAGATGCCCCCAAATTCTGCAGCCATGCTTTCTCCCTTTTGGGAAGTAACTTTGAGCAAAATTCTGCACTGAAAAAACTTATGGTGTTAGGTGTTCTAATCTAAAATATGCATACAGGAGGAAATTAAACAGACAGTCCATCCTGCTGGCATGAAAATGCTCCAACTAGGAATGCTCAAGGAAACAAGATCTATCTACATGTCCTTTTGGCAGTGGTATGCTGCCAAGGAGTTGAATGAGGCATTTTATGATTTTTTCAGGATTCATTAATTCTTATATGGGTTGTGGTCATGAGAAATGAGTGAGCTGAAATTAATTAAATGACTGAAAAATGGAAATGCATTGCCAAATGCAGAAACTAGGTGTTTTGGCTCTATTATTTCACATGTCTACTTTTCTACATTTGCACTTTGATGAAAAGCATCCCCTGCTGTAATGTGCTGGAAGGACAGTCACCAGGAGCTAGGGTAGTTTAAATCTAACTTCAGTTTATTTGGATTTGCCTTTAGCCCTGAGACACAGTTAGAAGAATTTGGCAAAATAAGGATATTTGGCTTACTGAGTAAAAGAAATGTTAATTAAAATGACCCAAAATGTTTTTAATTTGGTGGGTTTTTTCCTTAAGAATTCACATAAATCCAAACCCCTACAGAGTAAAATTATATTCAGCCACATTTTTTGAACTCTAGCAGGAAAATTAAGTCATGCATTGCAGATTCAAAATGATAGATTAGTCCTAAGAACAGAACATTGTTCTCTATGCCCTCACAAAAATGGTTGATTGCTTATCATAGTTCTTCTACTGGAATCTTTCCATGTTTTCCTGTTTTAGTGTTGCCTGTGATAAATAAACAGTCAGGCAGCAGGAATACCATGCACATTTTCCTGTAACGAACAGGAAATTAATCCCATAAGCTAGGTCTCTGAACTGTTGTACATACATAAAAATATCAGTGCTCTGTGAAAAGATAGTGGGAGGGTATGGTAATGTGATTCCTAATATGGCTTTTCACAAAAAAATCTGATATTAAAATAGTCAAACATTACAATAGTAATGTAACTACAGAACTAATGTATCACAACTTTATTGTTCTTAGGTCTCTTCCTAACAAAGAAACTTGGCTTATGTATTTCTATTAATTCATACCTTTCACTGCATGAATGAGGTACAAAATGAAATTATCTTTGAAGAGGTCTGGGTCTTGTGTATGATGACTGAAAATTGAGTGTTCCCTTTGATTCTCAGCAAAACAGGCCTTGAGTTTGATCTGGTTGGCTCAAACTCGTGACCAGAGCTGTGATCCAGACGTGTTTCACACAGGTGGGCAGATCGCCGGGAGCCTGGCAGTGCTCAGCGACGCAGCTCACATCCTGGTGGACCTGACAACCTTCCTGATCAGCCTCCTCTCGCTGTGGCTCACCTCCAAACCTCCTACCAAACAGTTAACTTTTGGGTGGCACCGAGCAGGTAGCGAACACCTCATAGTGTGAACATGTGGAATGGGAAGGGGAAGTTATCATAGCCAGGGAATGGAGAATATGCTGATGTCCAACGGGTCTGCAGGCATTTAGAGACAGTGCACTAGTGCTCCCACAGCTTCAGGACATGAAACAGAGTAAGGCAGTGAATTTCAAGGAAGTAAAGGGTCATCTCGCTTTTAAGAGCCCGTCTTTCAGTTCACTGTTTACCATAGTTTTGGGCTGATGCTAACTTTGGTTGAAATAACAGCAACTTCTTTCAGTGACTTGAGTGTGTGGAGGACTGAGCTCTCAAGTTGTTATGAAACAAATTTCTATAAAAACAACCGTAAAAATTAGGGTTTGCTCCATTTCTAAAGCAAAAGATTAAATTATTTTTAAAATCCACAATATTACATTTGTAGAAAAGTGAGATCCTTTAACATTTACCCTTTTCTAGATTGTCTCCTTTCATATGTCTTTATCACTGTTGGTTTTTATCAGATGTAAACAGATTTTCAAAGTACTCTGTCCTCAGCCTAAAACAATGATTTTACAGATGATACTTAATACCAAAAGCCTGACAATCAAACACAAGTGTTTTTACAAAAGAAAATATGCCAGCAAAATACTAACCATGAGAATAATTTTCTGGGAGTATGAGTCTGTTCAAGATTTAGACACCCAAATATCAATGCCTAAATGCACACGGGCACCTTTAAGCACAGGGTCCAAGTCTCTGATATATTCAGAAATCTTGACTCCATTCAGCCACCTAAACATGGAAGTCCAGTGTTACATCCCTAGGATGTTGGAGACCTATCCATGGGAATGGCAGCTGTTGCACAAGACCTACAGGAGACTGCACAAGGTACCAAGCACAAAATCAGGGCATGTCAAATGTAACCAGACACTCATAGCTAAGAAACCAGTAAGTGTTCCCAGTCAGCCAGTGAAGAAGGGAACTGTGTGAATCACCATTAATTTGATGTCCACTGTCCACAGAGGGAGCTTAGACACTTAGGTAATTCCTACAGGTAGGCAGTTTAGTTGTCTCTGTCTGAATGTAAGTCTCATGTTGGGTGTCTCAGGGCTCAGTTTTATTGCTTATGTGTAATTGATTTGTGCCATTTGAAATCCAGTTACCACTCTGGAAGTCTATGTGTCAATCATACACCTAATCTCATATGGAGATGTCAGTGTACCTCAAATGGCTCTAGACACTTGTGCACCAGAAACAAGGACTCAGATGATAAATGCATCAAGGATGTTCAGTAGTAAAGTCTAGAAACAGCTTCTGACTCAGATATCTGTAGGTTGGCTGTAGCTGCAGAGAGTACCAGGGAAGGCATATGCCATTCTCATCCTGTCTTTCTGTAGCTTCCTAAGTGTTCCAGCTCTGTTGGAAGCAGGCTGCTGGGTGGGTAGAAGGTTCAGTATGGCTCAGGCATGGTTGGCAACACACAGCTGAATGAGTTGGTCAACCATTAGTTTCCATGTTTATTATCACATCCTGGGTGGGGGGAAGAGTGAGAGACCTCTCTTGCTGATGTAGGCAGGTTCAGCCACTTCATGTAACTTCATCCTCAGTCTGAACTAGATTATTTTTATTTTGTCATTGCAATGCAGAACTTCAAAATGAATCCTTTATAGCCCTTTTTATCCTGGTAGCAAAAAAGAGCCTTGCATCAAATATTAGGAGCTATTTATTTGCATTCCATGATCGTTATCCTGCTTCTTGCTTATTTTCCCAGCTATACTCTCAGTTTAATATGCAGGTGGGTACCTTAATAGAGTAGCTAAGGGCAGTCAGGTGTAAAGTCACTCTTCACTGACTACCAAGGTCTTGCAGGCGCAGCCCCCCATGACACTGGAAGATGTTTCTTCACTGATTCTCTCAGACTGATATTGTCATGAAAAGACTCTGTATGGCAGTGCTCAGCTTTAGCCATCTGAATGCTTCCTGCCCTCCATGCCAAAGCAGTGCAGCTATGTTCACAAACACATAAACACAATATTGAATGAGATTGACAGTGTGAGACAAACTATTTTCAGGTACAAAACTTTCTTGCACCTTAATTTTCCTCAGCTGTACTCAGAGATTCCCACACAATCCTACAATATTGTTAGCTGTGCTCTGTTAGTGCTAGTAGTTATGAAAAAAAGTAACTGAGAACATCTTGAGTGAAGTATTTAGTGCTGCTGAACTGATCTGTAAGCTTAACTAAACTTTTGCCAAGATACTCCATTGAAAATTAATATGTAAAGATGACCACTAACGTGTTGTGTAATGGAGGAGATGTATAAATCCACACAGGTGGATACGTGTGTTCACAAGAGCTCCTGGCTGCTTTCATGCCAATGATAGCACAGCCATCAACACCTTCAGTTGGGCCAAGATTGCAGGGGTTCCACCTGCAACTTGCAGAAAAAAAAATTGTATGATTTATGTTTGCTTCTGTCTACTTTTAAGCAAAACTAGATTCCCCTGTCAGTGCACTTTGATTCATTATTTTCCATTTTTAGGCAAAATGGCAATTTGATAAGCTTTTGCAGCCTGCAAAAGGAGGGATCTCCATAAAATGATATCAAAAATTATAAGCTGTTTTAATGGATTGTCAGTGGAGGTCTGTGCAAATGCATTCTGGCTGCCTACTGCCTTTCACTTTACTGTGAGCTTGGGTTTCTTTGGTATTTTCTCGGTTGTGCTCATTTACCCATTCAAGTCACATGGCAATTACTAGTCCCATATCCTATTAAAAGCATGCTGCACGTCCATATGCACTTCCCTGGACCTCTACTATAACAGTGTAATAAAAGGTGGCCTTGGGGACTGGATTTATTTGAGCCCAGCTCAAAGCCAATAGAGACAAAATTAAATTTTGCTACCCTGGGGAAAAAATAACTTCTTTTGTTCTCATCACAGCTGGTGGCACAAAAATGACTTTGTGGCATTGGCAGAATAAGTTCCAGGATAAGTTTTACTGACAGGACCTCGTTAGGAGCTGCCACTGTCTTTCTGAAGTGTGAAGTGGTGAGAGGTGTGCAGAAACAGGGGAGGCTAATGGAGGGGGTTATGTCTGACAGTGGATTTGGGTGAGCTGTGCCTCTCTCCTTCCTTCAAACCTCTGTTCCTGCACTGAAAATATTCTTGTTGGGAGAGAGGGCTGGTCTTTATGGGTTTCACACCACAGTCAGGGCCAGGCAAACTCCTTTTGTTCCTCTCAGAACTCCCCAAATGATCTTTTACATCTCTCCAATTTCTTACAATGTTGTATGAACTCAGCACTGGAAAGGGGATGAAAGTAGGAGCAGATAGAACAGGGTTAGGCCACTGGATAGCCACTGGATTTACTATGATCAGAAAGGTGGTTCGCCCATTTTTGGTGAGATTTAAGACTGCCAGCATACAAGAAGCAACTCTCCTTGCTGTTGAGCTCATAAACCTGGAACCATTATCATCAACCTCTTAAATTTATTTGCATTCCTATTCTGACTGTTAAAATCAGATTTTTTTTTTCATTCCTAGAAATTCTAGGAGCTTTGATGTCCATGATAATAGTCTGGATGGTGACTGGTGTGCTGACATATTTGGCTTGCATGAGGCTGCTACACCCGGATTACGACATTGACGCTACAGTGATGCTCATTACCTCTGCTTGTGCCATGCTCACCAATATCCTGCAAGTTATTTTGTTCTCCTCTCATATGACATTTGAACCTTGAACCTGCTGCTGGAAATCAGTTAAAAAAAAACCAAACCAACTATTGAGAGATAATGGCCCCAAAAATATTAAGTCTTTATGAGTTCTATGAGGATATGGAAAGGGGCCAAAAAGAGTGGTCCTGCTTCTCATTGCAAGTTGCAGTTGCCCTCCTCTTTTCTGTTAGCTGCCACACTGGGAAGGCAAATGATGAATCTACAAACCCTAGGAAGAGATTATGCTCCATCTCACTTTGTATTACATGTCAGAATATTCAAGAACTCTATAGAAAATGAGGCCTCATTAATTACCCCATTCACAGGCTTTCTTGATTATGCAAATCACTGAAAACCTAGGAATTGTCTGCTCAGCCACTCTGCATTTCTACTTAATGTGTCAGATTTTACTGTTCAGCATTCAGAAGTGACAGGGGTGGTGATGTGTACGACCTCACTGCCTTCAGAGATGCAGTATTTCCTCTGATATTTGCAGCTTTACATCTCTTGCAGACTAAGCCTGATTCTGCACCAGACTGGCCACGGACACAGCCATGGGGCACAAGCCAAGGAATGCATGTCAGCCCCTCTGGAAAAGCCAGCTCTGGGCAATGCCAGCCTGCGGGCAGCCTTTGTGCATACCATTGGAGATCTATTCCAGAGTATTAGTGTGCTAATTAGTGCACTTATCATCTTCTTTAAGGTTGGTTTTATTAGTTCATATGCCTGCCTTGCAATCAAGAAGTGCTATTTTCACAGTGTTGTGACACTAGGTACCATGTAAATATTTCCTCTCTCTTAATCATACTCACTGTAATTGTATCAAAGAGAATTATGCTTATTCTTGGGAACTGAAATAACTGTTGAGAGTGTAGCTCTTGCTTCTTGGTGTTTTAACCAGAGACTTTGGTGTCTCTCCTTTTCTTCATCTGTAGCACTTAATTCACCCAGCTGAGGCTCCCTAACTGGCAAAGGAGGCCAGCACTCATTCTGTACTAGAGGGATGGAATTTATTATTCTTTCATGCTAACTAACTAAAAATGACAATAACTGACAATAATGAAATTAATTAAGTGGTGTGTTCATATTTTTCTAGCCACAGTACAAAATAGCCGACCCAATCTGCACATTTGTGTTTTCCATCTTTGTTTTGGCAACTACCATCACGATTTTAAGGGATATTTTAACTGTGTTAATGGAAGGTAGGACCTGATTTCAGAATCAATATACTTAATATTTTGATTTTTTTTTCTGTTGCTTTCTCCATAATGCTTATATAAACTGAAAAAAGTATAATAGCACATTTCTGCATCACTTTCCAATATTCTCATGATTCTGATTATAATTTAAACCTACTTCTAATTTGAATTAAAATTGTTTTCTACCATCACATTAGGTTTACCTATATGCCATTGAAAAAAAAAAAAAGTGTGTACTCGTGTTTTGCTAATGAGCTCCGAGTTGCTTTTGTTTGCCACATGTGTAGCATTTCTTTCTATCACCCCTTTGGCATATGAGATGGCTACTCATCTTGTTCATTGTGCATTTCCTCTACCCATGTGAAATATAAGTCTTTGCCAAGAAAAAGTGCTTTGACTGTGCTTTGAACTGTGTCTGTGAAATAGGCTGAGTGCAAGAGACAGAAGTTTAAAAGATTTCTAGTTACATGAGTCCAGAAAAGCAAACTGTTGGAGCTTTCCAGTTGCCTTCCAGTGCATGGGAATAGACAATTGTCAGCACAGCAACAGCAAGAAGAGCCAGGCTTACCAATATTAAATCCTGTCAGCTATGGGCCTGAATATTTGATTTGCAATGACTTGAGCAGTCACAGATGCATGTTTTTGCCTTTGTCACACTGAATAATATAATGCAACCTATTTCTCAGCTGTGAAAACATGAGGATTAAGGGGAAAAGTAGCTCTAAAAGTGCAGATTTTGAATGGATACTCAGTGTGACTGCCTGCGTGGATATTTCTTCTCTCTTTCAGTTGTACCTACTGCTGTTTCAAGAAATAAAATATCTCATACTGTTACAGTAGTTTCATTCCAGGGTTGGTTTGCTTTCAGTGATTGTGAGATAGAGATACTTCCATGTAGAAGTACGTAGACAAGAGTGTGGCAACTGACTGTATTTTGGCTGCCAAAACATCATATCTCTTGGTTACTGGAAAAAAAATCAAACTAGCAGGAAGGGAGAGCAACCCTTGACATTCAGAAGTCTCTCAAAGGTGTGATTCCCAGCTTCTGTAAGCAGTGCTGACGTGCCAAAGTCAGCAGTGCTCTGTTCCCCTCTGCACCATGCCCAATGTCCTCCTGGGGAACTCTCTGGGGAGTCTATCGCCTAAGTAGAATATTCTGCCCAGAATTTTCTGAAAAGAAATTGGATGCTGCTGTCTCAGTTTACTGATCCAAGTGGGGCATGATGAGTTCATGCTGTTCACGTAGGCATAGAGATGCACTCACAAAAGGTGTTGGTGCAAAACTGTGACAATCTGGCTAATAGCTGGACATTCAGACTGTCTCCTAAAACATGCATGAGTCTCAACCTTCCATGGAGAAATTTAAAACAAGGGATAGGATTATATAGCACAGTGAACTCTGAAATAGATGGGCTTTCCAAAGCATTGAATACTTTTATAAAAATGATACATCTAAGTGAATAAAAGTTCATGATTCATTTTCCTCTATTGATCATAATTCTTATCCCTTAAAAATATTGTTTTTCCATCAATTTCTCCTTTTCAGGAACATTAAAAGGATTTGCTTATGATGCCATAAAAGCAAGAATTTTAGCAGTTGAAAAAGTGGAGTCTGTTCACAACCTTCATCTTTGGTCTCTGACAATGAATCAAACTGCTCTCTCTGCTCACATTGCCACAGGTCAGTAAATTTCTGTATGCAGGGAGTAACTATTCAGCTGCTGTCTAGTAAAGGTCAGTCTTTCTTGATTCAGTTAAACTGACTGTATATCTGTTACATGTTAAAAATCATCATTTTGTTAGAAAAATAAAATCAACCATAATAACAAATAAAGCTGTCAGATCCTCCTCCCAGAAACCTTGCCTAAACAACAGGGACCTCTTCTTAGCCCAAAACTTGAAAACTGCAGAGGTTGTGGGACAACAAAGTAAGTGGCAAGATATTTAAAATAAATTAAAAGAATTAGACTCAAACCGGATTTTTATCATAATTTTGTCAAACTTGAAAACTGTTGATCTCTACAAGAAAAACATATAGGGCCAATATGCATTCCTGATGTATCTCCAGCAGTAAAACAATCTTTAAATATAGATGGAGTTTAGGGGTAGCTCCAGTTCATCTTTTAAAATATTATTTTAAAAGTAGTTCTTATCCCAGTTGACAAACTGTCCACTACTCAGGTCAATTTTCTTATTTGTCTGTCAGTTTTTTATGTATTAAGACAACAAAAACAACAACAAAAAGCTGTGTTTGGCCAAGGACAGGGCTAGAGGTGAAGTCCTCCACGGAGTCCCCACCTTCTGAAAACAGAGGGTCTATTAGCCACCCAAATCACTTGGCACTGCTGCTACTCCCTGACTGGATAAACTAATCTTTATTAAGTATTTCTGCTTTCCTCCAGTCTTCTGCCAAACTGAATTTATAGATTACTTAACTTAGTTTAACTCTTGCCAAAATTGCATATTCCAACCACATTTGAATGAACAAAGGTTTGCTGACGTGAAGGGTCCTGAAAGGAGGATACAAAGGACAAGAAACACTTTTCAAACAAACTTCTTGTTAAAAGTTTATATCCTAGAAGTATACAATATCTATATTAGATATCAATGTCTATATTAGAAGTATACAATACTTTGAAGTATTATCAAAATGTACGTGTTTTGATTATTTTCTGCTATCTGTAGCAGACACAATGGACAGCCAGAGGATTTTGAGAGATGTTACCCAAGCCCTGTTTGAGCACTACAGCTTCCACTCCATCACCATTCAGATTGAATCAGGAGAGGATCAGAAACCAGACTGTGTCTTCTGCCAAGAGCCGAGGGATTAAAGGGAGCAGGATGCTTTGCCCAATAACCATCACCCCTCCTACAGGTCAATGGAGACTATATGTGCTGGCTGAATGTAACTGATTAACAACAAATGGTAATTAACTGACAAAACAAGACTTGCCATTGAAAGCAGAGCATGGGCCTTTCTTTGTTGGTATCCTCTTCCATGAGAGAGCATGTATTAAATCCAGCCATCAGCCAGACTGCCTGTCCATCAGCTGTTTCTTTCAATTACAAGAGAAATATCTAAATTATTCTTGACTAGACCAGCAGATTGGCAGTAAAGAAACATTTAGAGTGCCTGTCTGTAATTACAGATAACAAAAAACTAATCAACCTTCAAATTACCAACAGACAAATTATCACAGGTGTAGTGAAATGTGAGTTTAGTGTTAGCAAAATCAACACTCATTCAGGATGAAAAAGAAAATTTAAATTACCACAAGAGTTGAAGAAATCTGGGGAAGAAAGTGATGGTGCTTTCCCTGCCTTTTGGCAGACACTCCTCTTCCTGCCTATTAAGGGAAGTGTCAGATATGTACCATGGATTGCAAGAGAATGGATCACAAGAGAGTTCATTTCATTCATATTTGGCAAACAGCTCTTTTTTTTCTTAGGTAGCCCTATTTATGTTTTCAGCTAGCCTTCAGGCAAACTTTTTTTGCCAGGCATGAGCAGTATTCTGAATTATTAACCCATAACTTAAACAGTGCTTCACCATGATAAGTTATGAGAGAAGATTTGAGCTGGATTTCTGTGTGTCCATGTCAAAAGGTACCACTGAGTCATGACAATAAAACAGACCAGGTGCTCTTAGAAAATGAAAACAAAATTAGGGCAAGGAGAGACTGGGACCCATTGTGACCCACTGGTGTCACAGTTCAGGGTAGCCAGTGGGGTGTTACCCAGTGACACTACTTCCCTGAAGTTATTTCAGATAATTTTAAAAAGCCTTTGGCATATCACACAGCCATTCTTTGTAAAGGGAAGTGACACGTGTCTCCTTCGGGTAACTAATTCCTGCTTTTCTTAACAAGATGTGAGTCATGGTTTCCCCAACGCAACGTGTCCACCAAACCACTCCAAACCACTGCTCGCTCACTCCCACATTCCCCCTCCTCTTCCCCTGTGGTGGACTGGAGAGGAGAATCAGAGGCACAAAAGGTAAAGGTTATAGGTTGGGATAAGAACAATTTACTGGAAACAGCAATGAAGTAAGAAAATGAGCAGTAACAGCAGCAATCCCAATGACAAAATATACAAGGGAGGAATGATTCACATGCGAGTGCTCACCCCTGACACTACCCCACCGTGCTGCCACACTACATGACTCCAAAGCAGCCCTTTCCCATCCCTGGGAAATGATAGGAGGTGGTATAGAATAACCTCCAGGTCCTGGCCATGCCCCCTCCAGGCTACTGCAGAAATTAACCCTGTCCTTGCCAGAACCAGGACAATGTGTTAAATCTTCCTCTTTTACATACCTGGCAATGCTTACAGCAGAACTGAGAACAAAGAGTCAGGTCTTTCTACAATCCCTCTATTTTTCTCCAACTGAATTAAACTCTCACCTCTTGGCAAAAGCAAAGGTTGCACTTCAAAATGCATGCTCCAGTGCTCCAAAAAACAACTTCAATTCTGCCCCTGGCCATAACAGTGCTTACCATGCAAAACTAGACATAATGTTTTCCCACTCCGCAGTTCTCTCTCCAACAGCTGCAGGGCTCACTTTACTAACAGGTTTGTTAGAACAAAATGAATTATGTGATACCAAGTGGTACTGACTTTCCAGACTGATGGATGGAAAGACCACTGTGTTACTATGGTGTAAATGGGCCTTGATTTTTAGGAAATTCAGTTTTATTAGCAAAAGGTTCACATTAGTTTTCTCCTTTATCATCCTAAGGAGATTAGATTTTTTTACTGGGGCTTTTGACTACAGATAATACATAACAATGTCATGATGGATTGATGTATTAAGCTGGCATTTGTTACCTGGTAGGGGGAACAAGAAATTATGCTGCTTAGTGGAAGATCTTACTCAGGTAAACCTCCCACTGAAATCAGATAAGGTATTAAAACAAAACCCCCACTAGGAATTTCATGAGTATCTCATTATTTACCAGCTTGAAAGAGCTGGGCCATAGCAGTGGTATTCAGAATAGTGATAAAGACAATTCTTGCCCTTCACAGCTGAAACTCCAGAAGATAAGATGCAAATAAATCAAAGCACAGTAAGAAATTCTAAATTATGAAGTTAACTTGTCTTTCAGCCAGTTTCTCTGCTGGTATAATTTAGCGTAGTTGCCTCCTTCCAAAGGCAACTCAGCTGTGCTTGTCAGGCAACCTGAGTATTCTTTTCATTACTTAGAGAGGACAAGTTAATAGTGTGGCCTTCATATGAAAGAAAATGACTTTCCAAATGTTTGGAATAAAATGAGGACAAAGACCTGAATAAAACACAGAATTCTAAGGAAAAGTTTTATGGTCAAGGACAGTGTAAATGATAACGTGTGGGTGACAGAAACATTCATATAGGACATAGATTCAGTTCTGAGATTAAGGTTGAGGTAGGGAAAAAGACCAGAATCTTAAGAGCAAGAGTGGAATTTAGAGAGGATTTAAACAGGCGAGTGATATGGTCCACTAAGAAAGTTATGCTGAGTAGTAGGGCTGTGAGAAATCTGGATGGAAGCAACAAAAGAGGGACAGGAAAATAGAAGATTCAGCAGTCAGCACCAGGACTGCTGGAGCTATCAGGCAAATTAATTGAAAGGGAAAGTGGAAAAGTGTTTCATTATGTTTCAGAAAAAGGAACAGTGAAATATAGGGATGTAAGAAAAGAAGGAGTTCTTACAAAATAATAATCTATAATGAACGAGAGTGGGGGGAAAGTTGTAAAAAAGTTTTAAGAAGGAGGTGAGGCAGCAGCTTCCATCTACAGTAGTGTAACCTGGGTATGTGAGTAGTTAAGGTCAGGGCAGGACTGGGGAGGCAGAGAAATCTGGGTTTGTTAGCATCAGTAAATGTATTTCAAGCAAAAAGAATTTAACCATATATCTTTAGCTAAAGCTAGAGACGTAAAGGAATTTTACCTAAATATGATAGATTGAAAATGAATTTAGAGAAAATATTTACTTGTAGTTATAAATATTGCTATAAGGATCTGAATTTTTAATGTTCCTGCTGTGCATATGAATGTAAAAAATGTGTTGGTTCCTCGTTCCTGTCTAGTCTGATCTGCAGGGTAGATCCACAAGAATCTTGGTACAGTGTTGTCTTTAGAATACTGTCTGACTGACTGGGGGGATTTCTGCAGAAATGGTACTTATATGCAGAGGCCAGAGACAATTTCTAGACTTGTCTGCTTTTATTAACTTTAAATCTTTTTGATGGCCAAAGGAATAACTACAAGAAAACAGATCAAAAATTGCCTTTATCTAAATCATTATTGGAACCACTGTGAAATGGAAAAGTATTTCTCATATAAGTTGTCTATTTTCCATGCCTGACTCTTTTCTGATGGAGTTCAGTTCATATGGGCAAGTACAGACTTTACTGCGTAGCCCATACTGAAATTCTAGGAATATGTGTATACACATTTTCCTCTAAATTTTAAAGTAGTCATTATGCAGCTTGTAAATTATGTATTTCTCTGATCTCCTAAAATAATTATCTCTTTTTCACTTTCCACAAGGATAAGGAGTTTGTGGAAACTCAAGACATTTTGGAGTAGAAATCTTGAAATAGTCAAATACAAAGCTAAACTTTCCTCATTCAACAGTGACAAAAATCCTAAATGCCAATACTGTGCTGAGATGACCACCAAACACTGACATAAGTATTTATCATTATTCAGACTGGTAACAGTTATGGAACAAATCTGCCCTTGTCACCAATAGAATGGTCTCTAACTAAAGCTGTAGACATAGTTCTGTGTTCTCCTGAGATGTTATTATGAGAACTGTATATGAAATCAAGGATTATATTTCCCAGTCAGTGTGAGAAATCATGGTAGTAATTTGTCATCTCCAGAGGAAGGCCAACAGAAATCCTGTCCATGGCAGCAAATGGTGGGCTAAGGAACAAGCACTGTGCAGGTCTGCAATATGCCTCTATCTAGTGTCAAGAGGTTATATCAATTTTGTCTTGGAGCATTTTCTCCTCTGTTGTAACAGCTCTTATGCCCCAACACACATTCCCTAGTGCCTTCCCCCAGCCATAGCAGATAATTCTTCTTCCTTTTCATTCCCTTTGACTATTGTTCCCTTCTTCTTTGTGCTCCTATTTTTCCTCATTTGCCTTTTTTCATCAATGCCTCTATTACCCACCTATTCAAATTTCAATGTCAACATATACTTAGTGCATATCCTTTCTACTTACAACTCTCTCCATTTCTCCTCAACCTGTGTGGTTAGATAAAAGCACCTCAGAAAGAAACTGCTTTTGCTCCATGTTTGTTGAAAATGTGGCATAATGACCCATCTTTTTCACAACAAAAACCTACTAAAAAACAAAGAGCAACAGCCATTCCAGACATCACATATTAACACATGTCCAGCACTGCTATATATTTACTTTGTATTAAAGTTATTTAGAATGTGCATAGCAAAAAAAAATTATCTGAACTACCTCCAGCTTTAGGTATGCTTTCATGTTCTCAAGCTTTCTGATAATCTCTTTCAGCTAAAAAAATAAAAGCCTTTCTCACTTGAGTACACACAGTTCAAGCAAGAAAGAAATTACAGACTTCCAGTGGCTTAACTGCCTCCTTTGACTCCTCTCTGCTTGGACTTTGTGTCAGACACTCAGTGTCTAGCAAGAGTGCACTGCAGCAAAGGAAGTTTTGGACAGCAGCCCGGTGAAAAGAGTGTCTGGAACAGAAGCACAACAGAGGGTTTTTAACATGGTCACTGGTGCACATTCAGGATTTTCCATTCCAGGTGTTATGCATATAAGGGATATGTCTGCTTTTCACTACAGTCTCAGGGTTTGACTTTCAATTTTGAAAAAAAGGATGAAAAGAAATGAATGAACAGAAGCTAGAAGGGTTGTATTGTGAAACATTCCTGGTGGCAGCAGAGACATTTTACCCTAACAGCAGAGCTCTAGCTTTTCCTCCCAAGACACACTGCCACATGCTCTGCCAGCTGTGCTGCCTCTCCTGCCACACACCACAGAAACTGCCCTGGCAGGCAATGAAAGGTGTCCTGCTGGGATACATGCCATATGACTCCTTGCATGCTACAGCTAAGAGCTTCTCACCTATGGGGACTCCTCGTGACCTGCAAGGGCAGAACCATCATCCAGGCTTTGGTGAAGAACCAGCTTTTTTTTTTTTTTTCCTACAGTGTCATAATATTCTGTACTAATTTTTTTCTTGGAGACTGAAGCTGACTGGAACTGTTCATGTACCTTCTGTCTAAAGAAAGAGCAGGAATTCATTAATCATGGCACAGCCTGCTAATCCACAAAGAGGCACTAGGCTCTCTGGGCTAGCTCCTGGTCTAGGCAGTAATTCTGATATCAAAATGCTTGGAAACAGTGTGCTTCCCAGCACCAACCTGCAACCTGGGTCTTTAACTTTTGGCTCCTGCCCTGCTTTCTCATTTGCTGACAGGTAAGCGTTAGCAGTGCTTTGAAAGACATGCTGTGCTTTGAAGGATGTGGTGCACTTTGAAGGAGCAGCACAAACTGCTGACGAGCTTATGAGGACATTGCACCCATCCTCCTCTACCATACAGACAGTTTTTTGCAAAAGGAAATCCTTTGTAGGATGGAATAAAAAAATATAAGGGCATAAATGGGAAACCCCATGGGCTGCAATGTTATCATGCTACCAGGCACCTGGGAAATGGCTGGGAATGAGCTGCAGAGATGTACTCTGCCTGCAAAAGTGCACATTGCCCCTCAATATGCATGAGCAGCAGCAACAATTCCACAGGAGTGCCAGCAGGAGAAGAGTCTGAATGTGAAATGAAATTTAAAAACTCCCTTTGCCCTTTAAACTACACTCACAGAATTAAATGCAGAATCAAGGAGCATAAAAAATGTTCTCTTAAAAAGAATACTTTCGACTTTCTCTGAATACTTTCTGCACTGTCAGTGTTTTCAAGAATTGATCAGGCATACTCATTTCTATGGTGTATTAGTAGAAAATAGCTGGTCATCCATTAGTCCCCTGCTGAGTTTCAATTGCAAAGCTATGACTGAAAGCTGGTATTAACTGTGACAGAGGCTTAAGAGCCATATAGGCTTCAATATCATATAAAAGAAGTGAGTCAATAAGGCTTTTCAATAGTAGTTTAATGTCATTAATTTGTATTCTCCTAGCACATAGAGTTTGTAGTACACATAGCTCAGGTTTTCGTGGTCAGAGATGGGCTCTGCTCTACCTGGGCTGGAGAGAGCAGGGACAGGAGAGGGAACATGATGAAGGAAATCTGAGTGATTTTTTTGTGGTCGTATCTGAGGTTTCTGGTGGAAGCTGTTATGCGAGTCTGATATACTCAGATTTCTCTGAGTGTGCTTTATGGCCTGCCCAGGAACAGACACACAAACACAAATACCTGTCAGCACTTACCTGTACAGATTGGATTGCATTAGACAGCTACATTTAATATTATGGGATAGTAGAAAGCAAAGTCAGAGAGAACTTAATATCTGTGACAAAACAAAAAGGGGACCAAACACAAGACACAAAACACAAGAATGAAAAAAATAACCTTCTTTTAAAGGTGCTAAGGAAAGTGCATTTGAACATATCACCTCATATTACTTTATAGTTTATTTAGCAATGTCTACCTAAACAGGCTGACTTTGAGGACAACCAGAGGTGCACCTTTTTGCCCTGGGAGAGTCTGCAGACTTACAGGAGGAGAGATTTGTTCTCCATGAGCCCTATGTTACATCTCCTGCATAATGTCCAGGAAAGGGAATGAGCCTGCATAGTGACAACACAGTCAAGGAGACAGACAGAAATGAACACAGTACTTTTCTTCACACAAAAAATATAAAAATAATTTTATGTTTTTCATGGATATGCCCCATCCTTTCCCTACCAAAAAAGCGTTGAAGACCTACCCAGGCACATCACTGAGCCTTGCTGAAAGCATGAGTCATTTTTTTACTAGAAAAATTAAGTTTTCTTTTTATGACCCACTAAATGGTGAGAGGAGACATCCTGTCATGGAACAATAAATTCAGGCTTAAATCCTGGGGCTGGAAAAAAAGATTTTATCTTTCCTTGTGTAATTCTTCAGTCAACTTTAAGTTTCCAGAGAGTATTTTAGGCCTCAGCTAACACAGTGTTGTTCCATTTGGTAGTTGCCTGCAGAATACTATATTTTGTTTCATCTTTGCACTACTGAAATTCCAGTTCTTTCTGGAATTTTCTTTCTTTATTTCTATAAGAAATAAAAGCCTATTAATCAGGCTTGGGCTATTGCAATGTAAGGTCCTACCTTGGTATAAAACTTACATGAAAACACCAGTGCATAAAAAAGGAAATATTGCCACCATTTTAGGGCAAGGACATGGAGGAAATTAGTCCTGGCTTTGCAGCACTGTCTGTGCAAACCTGACATGTGGACAGGTCTCACTTCTCTATTATTGCTGCATCCCTGAGAAGCTCATCTGTAGCTGCTCAGTACTGGAGGCTCCTCTGAGTGTCTTAACCATGAACTTCAAATCCCCAGGGGTGCTGTGCTTTCCTGTTGGCAGGTTATATATTTGGGAAGTCCCAAGGCTGAGACAGCTTTCATTCTTCCTTGTCACCCACTCCTTCTGTGGTGACCCAGCTTGGACACCTGTGCATGAGCTGTGGGAGCAAGATTTCAGTGCCTTGGAAAGGCTCTACTGGGACCTGGTAAGGATTTACTCTCAAGCAGCTGTCATTTATGGCAAGCTCCAGAGATCAAATGCATTCTGTATAGACACTGCACCACACATAATTTACAGCTTTCCTTTCTCCAAAACACTTACCTGAGTTTAAGTGAGCAATGAAACATAAAAA
>WEIU01024770.1:353110-415808 GCA_013389925.1 Aegithalos caudatus
ATTAACTACTAAAAACCAGTAAAGCACTAGGACACTAGGAACCTTCTTGGACTATTTTTCAATGTATGTAACAAAACATTATTGAGAGGAAAGAATATAATCAATACTGAGTAGCATTATAGCTAGCTGTGCAGCAATTTAATGCTAGAAATGGATTAAGGTGACAGGAAAAGTCAATGCAGTCTTAAATTAAAGGTGAGGAAAGTCAATGAAAAGTCAAAGCTGGTTAGGAGTCCATCAAGTAAGAGAGACAAAAGCTCTGGTAAGTACAAAGTGCCTCAGTAACCTTACCTTATCACCATAGCTCTATGTTTATCGTGTTTGTTCAAAAGAGTAAGTGGGTATGTGTTTGTTCTCAGTCAGAACCATTAAACCATTTGAATTCATTGGGCTATTTCAAAGAGGATTTGCAAAAGGGGAGAAGTCTGGAGTTTTATATTCTTTGTTTAAGGAATAAAAATGTGGAATTTTCCCTCAGTGTTTTATTTTACTTTAGCAAAGTCCTTTCCCCTGAAAGGACCTACAAACTAAATTCACTGGAGAATAAACAGGATTATAATGCTGCTAGTACCAGAGGAGACAGCTTTGGTTAAATAAGGTAGGGATAATTTTTACTTGCAGTTTTAGCTCAAATAGTAGCTTTGCTTTGTTATATGAAAACAAATTACAAGGAAAAAAAACCTGCTACATTCCAGCAACACCTCTGCCTTTAATTCTCTGGTGTTTGGAAACCCTCTGATAAACTGGAAAAGCCCAATCTAATATTTCTCTTATTTCTTAAAGAACAACGACAACAACAATCAAACAAAAATTAAAAAAAAAAAGATCCCCCCAAACAAACACCACGACCACCAACACCCCTAAAAAGGCTGTGTCTCTAAATTTTGTTGTAATACTCAAATTCAGGGATATTCAACCATGGTTGCTGTCAAAAGGCTCTGCTCCTATGTCCTATTTCCCTCCTAGTCCTAAGGCTAACCAGAAGAAACTGAAAATGTCATGACCCATGTATGATGATTTATATGCTATTATCTTATATAGCTGTTGAGATTTCAATATTCCTTAAGCTTTGAGCAGTTCACAGCAGGAACTCACACTGCAAGTAACATGAAAAAAACATACTGATGAGGAGCATTCTAGGTCTTTTGTTGCTCAAAGTGATGTTTTTGTAGCCTCATTTTCAATGATTCTGAAGTTTCAAGTTATGTATCAAGCTACCTGTTATTGTTTAGTCGGAAGCAGCCTGGAAAATCTGTTCTTCATGTCTTATAATTGCCAGTATCTGAGATGTCAGCAGAGCTCTCTCTTGCTTTTAGCCTCTCCCAGGTGTGTACTAGAATTGAAGGAACTTCCATCACTTGCACCTACTGATGCCAGAGGACAGGCTGTTATTTCAGTGCAGGTTTTGCTCCCTTGATGCTTAACACCCCACTTACTAGAACAGATGCAGTAATTATCAATTATTTGTCCTCTACTTAAAAAAAAAAAAAAAAAAAAAGTGTATTACAAAGCTGCTTTACCTAGACATACCTTGGAGCATAAAGGAGTGTGGATCTGCCCTTAAGCCAGGACCAAAAGGTTATATTTCAAAACACAGTACTTTGTGACATGAAATAACAGGAAATTCACAGTGAAGTATGCATCATGTCTTTTCCCCTCTGCAGATGACCAAACTTTCTGACAAGTAACAGGGATTGAAATCTCTGCCATCACAGAATACAGATAATGAGACAAAGCAGTTAGCATATTGGGAAGAAATTTTGGAGCTGCCAGTGTTCAATTCTAGTTTGCAAACAATTCCCTGTACCACAAAGGCAGGTGATAAAGATCTTATAACCGATCTAAAACTGCAGTGTTGTCAGCTTTGCTATCTCCTCTGACTGGAGGTGCTCAAAGTGCAAAGGCTTTTAAGTTGGAAGGCTTTTATTCCAACAGCTAAAGAGCACAATGCAGGCTAGCTCCCACAGAAACCTGGAGAAGAAGATTTGCAAGAAGACCTCAAGTCTTAGTTTGCTTGTTAAATGTTTTTCCATCACTCTGTTGGTCATTAACAAGAGCACATACAAGAAAGGCAATTGGCTAGCACAGGTCATAAGCATGGATTTATTTACTCACATTTTTGTAGCGGAATATGGAAGAGGTTTGAAGTCCATGTCAGTGGTCATGTTGCTCTCTAACAGAGAAATGTATCTTGCTATTTAGAAGTAAATACCTGCAGAAAGTCACTTAAATATCAACAACCAGAAGACTAGATTGATTCTAGTTATGTGAAAGTGTCTATTTGAAATGACTATCAAAATCTACTTTTTTTTTACAGTGAAATCAAATCCAGACTTTTATCTAGGTTTAGTCAGTTCATCAGCAGACTTGTGGGGAATTTGGGCTTAGGAGACCATCCCAGCTGACATGTTTCTGCATCTGAAAACACCATGAAATACAGTCTGGGAGACTCAATTACACTGGTGTCCTATATACTTGACATTTGGATGGGAAGTGTGTTTCACCCAGTCGTGTGCCCCATTCATAGCTACACTAGTGGCCTCTTGATGGTCAGGACACCCTCGGGCTGGGGATGGCTGTGGGCAAAAAATTTCATGGAGATAAATTACATGGCATTAAGTCTGTCCTTCCTGGTTTATGTTTTCTGACTGCTCCAAAGGCAGAAAGAGCAGACAGGGGCTTGAAAACATTTTCAGTGAGCTTCAGACTCACTGCTGCTGCATAGTCTCTTGCATCAGCATTTGGTTTTGCCATTTCCAGACTGGACAGCAGAGCTTGGGGCACTCCTGGGAAAGTTTCAATGTGTCTCTGTGGCAATGGTATCATTGACACCAAGCTGCAACATCAGTGAGGGCTTTTGTCTTGCTCTCTCTAGTCTTCCAAAAAGGGCACATTAACTCTTCTTGGGAGGGTGTCCAGAATAGTTGGCTTTGAGAAAAGTAAGTAGGGCTAGAAGGCTGATTACTGAAGTGTTTAGCAATTTTAGTTGCTTAAGGGAAGAAATGGAAACTAATGAGGAAGTACATGCCAATTTAAATGTAATATTGCTGCACCAAAGATACGTTTGCAGAGACTTTAAAGTTCACAAGTTTTTGAAGTCATGCTTATACTTCTGCTAATATCATCCATATTTAACCTTGCCTTCATAATCAAAATAAAATGGAATGAGTTTTCAGTTCACAAATCCATCACATACACTTGCTGTTCTAATCTTTCTCACACACCAAGGGAATTTGTTTCTCTAGCTAAATCCTTAACACAATATTATACAGATAACTTGACAGCTTATGTAACAAGCAAAATTTGGGTTGGTGAATGTGTATGGGGAGTGTGAAGAAAAGAAAAAAAAAAAAAAAAAAAAGAAGTAGGTTCTTAAAGGAGGAAAAAGTGCTGTGAACTATTCCACTGTATAAATATTTCCGTGGTCTGCAAGCATGCCAGCGTGGAATGAGATGAAGGACCAAGATTACCCTGCAAAACAGAGTAATGCTTGGTTCTTAGGGAAAAGCAAGGTGAAATGCTTCCAGGTCTAATCTACTTCTCTTTACCTCAATTGACTTACTTCCCTCAGAGTTCAAAAGAAGTAGGCTTGGTCATATCAGAGTATTTATATGTTTTTATTTTATTATAGTTGTATCAAATGGCCTTAATCACTTTCTCTTGTCTTCCTAAGAGTCTGAACCAGCAGCTGCAGCTGAAACATGTAGTATTTTAAAAGACTTCCAAAGACTTTATTCTTCCACTTGAATAAAAACCCTTAAGAGGCATAGTACAGCAAAATGAACAAAGCTTTTATGCCCCAAATGATGAATTTAGCTATCACCCATGGCCATTCATCCTCTTCCTTCTGCCTGAAGGTGGTCTGATTGTTGCTCAGGACTGTGAAGATCCAAGCAGGTCATGCCAGTACCCACTGTAGCAGAAACTGGGAGCAAGGGTTACCACTTTCCCCTCAGACTGGCACTCTGCCAACACTTCAGAATCAGAATCTCCAAGGGTGAAAACCAAAAGCCTTTGAATCAACAAGTAAAAATATCTTGTTTTCCTGACTCTTAAACCCACAGAATAATTTAAGCTGGAGGGGACTTGTGGAGTCCAGTCTAACATACAGTTCAATGCAGGCCTAATTAGAGTAGGCTGCTCAACTCCAGTGGAGTTTTAGATGTTTCCAAGGATGGATGTTCCACTCCTCTTGTGGTTGCTTATTCCAATATTTGATCACTGTCACAATAAAAGTTTTCCCTGTATCAAAGAGGAATTTCCCAAATTTCATATTGGGTCTGTTGCCCTCTGATCCTGCTTCTGCACACAGCTCTGAAAAGTTTTGTCTTCTCTGCAGGCTCCCATTAGGTAGTTTCAGAAAGCAGTAAGATCTCCCTGAGCTATCTCTTCTCCAGGCTGAAAAAAATTCAGCCCTCTCTGCCTTTTTTCCTTTTTGCTTGGGCCCCTGACCATTTTGGTGTTCTGTTCATTGACTTTCTCCAGTCTGTAAATGCCTTTCTTGTACTGAGGAGTCTGAACCCATAATTTCAGAAAAGACTTTGACCAAAGGAATCAGCCATGAAAGAATAATGAAATCTCAGTAGGAACTTTGGGAACCTGTTTCAAAACTTTCCTCAGACTTATACCAGGACATGCCTATCTTAGAACAAAGATCTTAACAGGTTAAAATGAATCAGTCTGGAGTACAGACTTCCAAGAAGCACCAACCTTACCCATGAATTCTCATTGGAAGCTGAAACTGGGGCCTTAATATAAAGTTTAATATAAAGTGAATGCAATCCACATCAATTCACTGAAGTTGTTTCTCTAATCCTCTTATGAGCATCAGCTCTTCTCCCTCAAGGGACACAACACACACAAAGTGCTTCATTATCTTTATTCTTCCAAGCTTAACTGAAGCAAACTCTTCACAGATGCGGACAGAGCCTTTTCCAGTCACAAATTTATTGAAAAGACTAGAGGGGGCTTGATGCAGTGGGGATGGTTTTTGTAAGGCAAAGGCTGATTGAAGAAGCTTGTTCAGAAGAAGCTGTTTTGACTTTTCTCACTAATACTGTTATCAATTTCATCAGCATGCAATTTACATGCAAGTAGCAAGGCCACTGTTGTATGTTACAGCTTCAGAATCATAGAATCAGTTGGAAAAGACGTTTAAGATCCTTGGGTCCAACCCTTAACCTGTCACTGCCCAGTCCACCACTAAACCATGTCCCCAAGTGCTACATCTACACATCTTTTAAATACCTCCAGGGATGGCAACTAAACCAGTGGGCAGCCTGTTCCAATGTTTGATAACCCTTTCTATGAAGAAATGTTTCATAATATCCAATCTAAGCCTTCCTTGGTGCAGCTTAAGGCCATTCCCTCCTTTTCTGTCCCTTGTTACCTGGGAGAAGATCCCAACCCCCATGTGGCTACAGCCTCCTTTCAGGGAGTTGTAGAGAGTGATGAGGTCTCTCCTGGGACTCCTTGTCGACTTGTGCCACAGGCAGACCCTTCCCCAGCTCCATTGCTCTTCTCTGGATGTGCTCCAGCACCTCAGTGTCCTTCTTATAGTGAAGTCTAAAACTGAACCAAGGATTTGAGGTGTGGCCTCACCAGTGCTGAGTACAGGGAGAAAATCCTGCTGGCCACACTATTGCTGATCCAGGCCATGATGTCATTGACCTTGGCCACCTGGGCACAAACTGGCTCAGTTCAGTCACTTTTGACCAGCACTCCCAGGTCCTTTTCCAAGGGCAGCTTTCCAGCCATTGTTCCCCAGCCTGTAGTGTTGCAGGGGGTGGTTACAGTGCAGGACGTGGCACTTCCCTTTGTTGAACTTTATACCACTGGCCTTTTCCCATCAATCCAGCCTGTCTGCATCCCTTTGTAGGCCATCCCACCCTCCTACCCTCAGGCAGATCTCAACACTTGTACCAAACTTGGTGTAGGCTGCAAACTTTCTGAAGTGGCACTTCCATCCCCTTGTCCATATAATTGATAAAGATACTGAAAAGAACTGGCCCCAGTACTGATCCCTGGGAACATTCAGGACCCAGCTGCCAACTGAATTTAACTCCATTCCCCATCACTCTCTGGGCCCAGCCATCCAACCAGTTTTTACCCAGCAAACTCTTCACCTCTCCAAACAATGAGCAGTCAGTTTCTCCGGGATGATGTTATGGGAAATGGTGTTAAAGGCTTTACTGGTCCATGTAAATACATCCACAGCCTTTCCCTGATCCACCAGGAGGGAGACTTTGTTTTAGAAGGAGATCAAGTTGGACAAACAGGACCTGCCTTTCCAAACCCTTGCTGACTAGGCCTGATCCCCTGGTTGTCTTGCATGTGCTGTGTGATGGCACTCAGAACAATCTGTTCCATGACCTTTCCCAGCATCAATGTCAGACAGCCTATAGTTCCCTGGATCCTCCTTCTGACCCTTCTTGTAGATAGGTCACATTTGGCACATTTGGTAACTTCCAGGCAACCTCAGCTGGGACCTCCCCAGTTAACCAGGACTGATGATAAATGATGGAGAGTGGCTTTGTGAGCTCTTCTGCCACCTCCTTTGGTACCCTCATGTGAATCCCATCCAGCCCCATGGACTTGTGTGTGTCTAGGTGGTGTAACAGGTCACTGGCCATTTTCACCTTGGATTTTGGCACCTTCTCTGTCTTCCATCTCAGAGGTCTACATACCTAGAGAACAACTGTTCTTACTATTAAAGGCTGAAGCAAAGAAAGCATTAAATAATTCAGACTTTTCCTCATCCTTTGTCACCATGTTTCCCCCACATATAATAAAGGATGGAGAATCTCCTTAGCCCTCCTTTTATTGCTTTTGAAACCCAAAAGGATGTAGGGATTATGGCTCTGAGTGTCTTGGCACAGGCTGGAGCTAACCAAACATCTGGTTCACCCTTGGTAAACTGTGCTTGTTCATTCATATTTGGTTTTCACAACCTTTTCTGTTACACATTGTGTAAATCTGGACAGTTTCAACATGCCCTTTGTCCCCTTTGATGTAAAAAACCCATTTTGCAAAAATAGTTTTTTCTTAATTTTAAGGACACTTTTAAAGACTTCCCCTTAGCCACTCTAGACCACAGAAGTGCCCCAGGACAGCTCTAAGTTCTCTTTTTGCCTTTATGTAATTAGAAAAAGGATGAACTTTTTATTCTAATTTAAAAACTTAAGCCACCAGTAGCAGTTATCAGTCATGGTTCCTATTTCAGGATGAAGTATCCTTGACATGACCTAAAAGAATTGTACCCATTTCTTATCCAAAATTTCTTTTTTTTAATCTTCATTTTTGTTTTAAGATAGCTTGTTTCTCCAATAGAAAAGATAGTTTCAGCTGAGATAAAGCAGGCAGAACTGGTTCCAATTTTTCATTTTTTAATACTTTGCCAGGTATGTTCTGTAATTCCAGTGCTGCTCTCTGCACTGATCCCATGTCAATTGGGAATTTTCTGTGTTCTTGTATTCAAAGGCAGGCTGATAGATTCAGTATGACTTTTGAGATTTTGGAGCTTTTCTTTTTCCTGGCACTAAGAGAAATCCCTTCAGTTCAGAGTGTACAGATTTTAATTGCTAATATCTCAGGTAGCATGTGGGCTGACTCAATGGGTAACCAGAGTGGCTTGGCATTTGTGATGGAGAGGAGACAGAAATTACTTTGTTCAGAAGATCAAAGCAGCATATTTCCTGCTGCTTTGGATGATTTCTGCATTTTTAAAAGCAGAACATTTAACAAAATATTATTTACTTCATCACTGCATCTAACAATGACTCATACTCAATGATGCATGGAAAATCTAGGGTTTTAATGGGGCAAAACCATGTCGTTATCATGTGGTAGGGGTTTGTGACCTTGGCACCATGGAAAAATTTTGCTGATTTTACCCAAGTGTCTTTTGGAACATGTCCATTGGAGAAGGAGAAAAGAAGCAATTTATAGGAGCTATTTATCTAGTATGGGAAAAGAAAAGGAGAGAAGGTCACAGGTATGACCTTCTTAGATCTCTTCCACAGCCTGTGGTGTAGTGGCATGAAACAACCCCTGTGCCAGATGCATAAGATCATGAATATGAGCCCACAATGGCCAAGAGAACCACAGCACATGCACTCTAGTGACTGATATATAACACAGCACAGTTATGAAAAGGCTTTCTGATAATCTTTCCAACAGCAAAAATGTGGGCATTCTGAATGTTCAGGAAGTTCATTCAGTCTTCACTGGTAACAAAACATAGCATGTTGTGTTTGTTGACTGCCTTGGCTAACTGTGCAGATAAGCAGACACCCGTACCGGGGCATTCTGTTGACCAGACTGAAATACGTAAATCATTTTCAATATATAACTCACACTGAAGAAAAAACAACAAATCCAGGGTTGTCTTTTCCCTCCAACTATGCCTTTTACACTGATGAAATCAAGTCCTACTTGAGGCTATGTGGTAATGCTGAGCACCCAGAAAGTCTTCAGTTTCTAAAGTGCATAAGAATCTGGCTTAATGTTTGGGAAATGAGAAGAGAGTCCACACCAAAGGCAGGGTGAACAAAGGTCTTTAAGTCTGTCAGGCTATAGACTGAACATTTTGTGAACAGCCTCAGGCCAATCACCATCTATGACTATGTCAAAATTATAAGAGCAAGAAATTTACTTTGAAACAAACTGTGGGCAAAATACAATTTGATCAACTCTGTCTTAGCTCAAGGCAGAGGTAGGAACCTGAGCTGAATAACAGCCTGAGTGCCACGTGAACACTGACATATTCGTTCACACCTTAAGGAGTTATTATCCCTACTTCAGCATACAGAGAAAAGAGAGGCAGGGAGAATAAGTGATTTGCCCAAGGTCACAGTTAAAATCTATAGTATGGATAGAAAATAAATCCTGATCTTTTGAAATCTGCGTTTCAACTGCAAAGTGACCCTTTCTTCATTTTATGGATAGGTAGTTAGAGGACTTAGCAATGTGAAAATTGTTTAATAACCCTGGCAAACATGCCACAAATCCATAGCTGTTGTTATAAATACCTCTCAGATAGCACGACACATCCCAATCTGTCCTCCACTCCTTTTGCTGGCTCAGCAAGGTGTCACATAAAATTAGACTGAGAAGTTAACACATTAAGCATTTATTGATCTCAATAAGTTACAGTCAAATATGCCATATCTTAATGAACAGAAATAAAAGGTCATCCAAAATACTCATGCAGTAACTACAATGTGATACAAAATATTAGTTATTTATTATAACAGAATAAGTATTAAAGTCTTTAACTCTTACAATACCAAATTACAAGTGTCAAGATCCAAGACTATCCTGTTTGTCCAATCTACTTGTAAGACATCCCAAATAACTAGCATGTGTCTTGTTATCTCTATAACTTCTAATAAAATTATTTCAGCTCTAACCTAACAATATCAAACAGAAAGTAGTCACTGCTTTGTCCTTTCCATTGCAAGGGAAACAGAAGATTATATTAGCTTTATAAATCAAAGGGCTTTTTTTTTTTTTCAAAGACAAACCTTTCTTCACTTTGGTTTCCCAGGAACTCAACCCTGCTCTTTCTGTACATGTTAACAGAGAAGAAAAGTCTCAAATTCTGCAGGTGAAGTCCTTACTTTCCTCAAGGTGATGGCAAAATATCAACTAATTTAAGACTGTAGTTCCACTCCTGGTACTTATCAAGAAACAGAGAAAAGCTCATAGTGAAGGTCTCTGTCTTAAAAGTCCATCTCTGACATTTGCATTTGGATGGTCATCTACTGAAGATACATGTTTTTGCCAACTGTTTTGTATGACTGAGAACAAGAAGCATCTTTTGCTAGAGACAAGGAAACTCCCACTAGTCCTTAGATGTCCTTGCTTTGATGTAGCAAAAACTTTCAGGCTAGGAGTGGTGTGGTACTGACTTGAAAAGCCTGGAAAAGGGAAAGCCTGGGGGGTAAAGCAGGAAAATTCCTCTTCGGGCCCTGAGCTTGAATAAGAGTAATTTTTCTTTTACCAATGTGCATTTCAGATCAGAGGAGGAATGGCTTAGAGGGCATGTTGATGACATTCAGTTTTATATTTTTACCTCAGAAAGCTTGATGAATGTGTTTGAGCAGCTCAGGAAACCTCTTGTTGAGGAATTGGATGAGAATGAGGTAACCCAAAGGTAACTGAGAATTTGAGGAAGCATTAAAAGGACGTGAAAAAACCAAAGTTGTTTTATGTTGTCACAATTGCAGTCAGTCGTCCTCCTAGTGCTGAGAATTTAGATTTTTATCCTTAGAGCCACAGATTTCAGTGAATATTAGGTACCTGGTTGCCTTTTTGAGAGCCTTTTCTCTCCTGGCAGGTCCAAAACATATTCTTGCTTGGAGACCCTCACCACATGCCACAAAGTTTCCCTAAGAAGGGCACATTGAGGACATCAGTAGTGAAATTGTCTTGGTGTCCTTTCTCTTCCCAACCCTTGCCCTGCTTGCCTGTTCATTAACATTTGCTGTGATACCATCAAACTCAGCAGCTCTTTTTGACTGGATGCCCCAGCTAAAGCCTTTCAGATTCCCATGTGCCTCAGCTCTACAGAAAGAAGGTGAGTGATGAACATTTTGTCATTCTTGCTGACAGTGGAGATGTCAGAACAAATAAAAGATATCTTCACAGCAGCCGTGTCATTTAAACTTTAATAAACCCCTTGTCTCCTCCGTGCCCTTTGACTGACCCAGGGGTGGGAGCTCAGCTGGTGTCACTGCTGGCACAGCACAGAGCTGGACCTTGGGGCTCAGCTGAAACTCCTGCTGCAGCACATCATCAGGGCTCTGCAAGAGCCACAGGCATGCTGGCCAGTGTCCAATAACAATAAAACAAAGAAATGTGAAAGTAAGAGATTGATAGATGAATGTGAAGTGAGCTGAAATGCTTTCCTTCCCACTGGCATACCACTGCATTTCACTTCAGCAAAACTGGTTTGGAGTCAGACAAACCGAAGATACACCTTGGCCCTTATCTGGCAAATCATGGGGATGGAAATAAGTATTCCTCTGTTGGGGCAAACTTCTGCTCTAGATGCCATGAAATGTCTTTATTATTGCATTACTAGGTATCAAATTAAGTCTCAATCCTAAAGCCTATGGTAGTCTTCACGTGAAACAAAATATCTTCCTCTGCAAGATAACTTCTGTAGACACAGAAAAACCTTCAGAGTGAATTTTTTTTCTCAGCAAAAATCACCTGGCAAGAAAAACTCGCTGATAAAGGAGAATATTCTTTATCAAAGTATTCTAAAAATCCTGTGACCGGTATAAAAGAAATGCAGCCAGCTGGGAAGAGAGAGAGACCCATAGGGAAATGAGAACATGAATCTGACAGAAGCCTTGTATGGTCCCAGTCCTATTTGCTTTGAAATTGCACTTTATATTATTTCTGCAAAGCCAAAGTCAGATTACTGCCACTTTTTAGCATACCTGGTGCTGACAACTGTCAGTATCTCATAGATTCTTGCAATATCTTATGGTTTACCTCTGGAAATAGGTGACTCAGTGCCAATCTCATCCCATTTTGTTAGGAGAAAAAACCACAGCCATGAGGTCCAACCCTAATGGTCATCAGAAAATTTAAGAATGTAACATAAATGCTTCTTACTACAGGCCCAGACATCAAATAGTAAACATAAGAAATCTAACCTTTTATTCAGTCATGTGAGTTTCAAGCCAGTCGTAATATTTCTATCTCCAGCACAGCTTTGGGGATCGGCAATAATAAAGTCTCTTTGTCTTCTTTGACAAAAGGTGCAGAGCTGCTTCTGTCCTTTTGGTTCTCCTGAGGGCAATTTTTCTTCCAAGCTGGCAGTATCCTTGACCCATGGGGCATTTAATGCAAAAACTACATTAGAAAAAATCTGGCAATTGCATACGAGATACCCATTTTTGTTCTTCTGAATTGATTTCTTCTCTCTTCTTGCAGTTTCCTTCTTCTGGTAGCCAGGCAGCTCTGCTTACACACAAAGCCAGACCAGGATGAGTGGCCAGTTCTGTTGTGGTGGAGAAAGTCCTAATCTCATTACTTCTGTCCCTGCTCCTACCTTTTGTACCTGTGCAGATCCCTGCTCCAGGGCTGTGTAATACTTTCCTTTTGGGCGTGTTCTGCATGCCTTTAAATCTTCCTCACAAAACAGTTGAAGATTTAGCTAATATTGGATACAGCAGATTAAGATGAGGGCTGGAGGAGACTGACATTTATTTTTACTGCTGTTATGACTGACAGCTATGATTCTGGATATTAATGTATAATTTTTTTGCTGCCCTTTTTCATGTGTCAATTTTCTATTTCATATGTTTGAATGACACATATTTACCGAAATTGGAATTTACCTGACCAAGGTATGACAGAATTAGTCATATACTTTCTGAGAGGAATGGATCAACTCCTGACAGGCACGGACACCATGGGCACAGGCAGACCATGTACTGGCAGGTCAGGAATTGGATGTCTTCAGGAATAAAAGCCCATTCATTTTTCCAGTTATGAAGTGCTGTTTTTCCTCTACATTCTGGTGCACTTTCTGCCGTGGAGATATTAAATGTAATTTTCCTTTATGATAGTTGCATCAAATTGTACTCATTAGCGCTTTGTATAATTCAGCAACTTTCAACATTTGAATTGAATCTCCTTTCAAAAATACTTTTTCTCTGGTTCTGGAGACTATTTAATCATTCTATTGTGTCAAAAACTGTCTACAAAATTGTACAGAAGCTGCTTATTAGTTTCCTTTACACTTTCTATTACTTGGAAGCCTTGCCTTTCCATTTGCAGCTGTACCCAGAAAACTATAAACTGAGCAAGTATTTTCTCTACTAGTGATGATGCTACCCAATAACTGTAACTACAAGGAGAGAGACTGTCTCCTTATTTCTTATAATTTTTGATAAAAGAAAGTAGAAAGCAGAGCCCTATCCCAAAATAATTTTATTTTTATCATCTCTGAGCACATGTTCAAGCTTCCTCACTTTTTATACATATTAGCTGATTCCTCTGAAGAAAGAAAAATGGCAGTTCTCCTTGTTGGTGTGCGTGCATCATGCTGACTGCATCAGGAAAAACTCTGCTACAGTAGGGAATATGCAAATCCTTTGTGGCAACATCATTTCCCTAACATAAAAACAGGAACATTTTGTTGCCTGAGTAGTCTTGGATTACATCAATGAAAAATACAGCAAATATGCAACAAGGGAAGATGTTCTTGAAACGGATCTTTTGCAAGAAGAACGAAGTTTTATTTCCAGGCTGTGGAACTGACCAATTAAGCAATTTAATAGTATAAGGCTCTGAGTACCAAAAAAAACAAAAGCTGTTCAAGATAATATTTTCAAAAGCACAAATATGTGTTGGAGAGAATTAAAAAAAAACCACATTCTATACCAAAATAAAACTTATGAAAATTTCTCTGAAGTTAGTTTCTGTTTCTTAGGATTTATTTTTTTTTAAATGAAATGTAATTATAGACATAAGTGTACTAATTGACTGTGAGTGATTAAAATGGAAATCCTTGGAGTCTGCTTGCATGTCCCAAGCTGTGCAGATGTGGTAGAGAGTTGGTGTTCATAGCATTTCTTTGCTGAGGAATTCCCAGCAATGCAAGGGAAGGATACACTGTCACTCCCAAAGCTGAACCATTCTGGGGGATAGAACATGGTTACTTCCATGTCAGGTCTGTTCATGCCTTCAATCTGACTTGCTTTATCCTGCTCTATGTACATAATTTAATACTTTTATACATACAGGTGTATGTGTATGTGTGAGGGTTACATGGGAAACAATGAACACAAACATACTATTTAAACATGCTATTTAAAACTGCTTTGATGAAAACCAAGGAAAACTGAGGAGAGTTAGCATTCGCAGCACCATCTTACTGGTGTTTACTGGGAAATCAGACCTAATACAGACAGCATGATTCATTCCTGCTAACTGTGGTCAACCAAAGCAAATAAAATCATGTTCACTTCTTCAAAAGATATTCCTGGATAAAAGATTGTGTCACAGCAGCAACATGAGCATAGGAGAGAAATCAGAATGACCAAAACCACAAATCAAAACAGACAGTAATAAAACAAAAAACAAACAAACAAATGTAAACCCAGGAAAGATAGGAGGTTTTCATTTGCAGGCTTATTATTGGCAAGGAATAGCCTGTCTCGTTGGCACTTGAGCTGCTAGAAATCCCCACTGCAATGGGAAGCTTATTCCACCCACAGAATATCAAACTGGCAGTGTGGTCTTGGTGCAAGGACTCTGGCAATCATCAAAGCTATGTGATGGATGGACTGTTGACTACAGATGACAGCAAGAAAATAACAAGAAGATATGGCAGAAAGCAGCAACTGAGGTTTATAATGACAGAAGCCACAGAAGCAAAGATGCCTCATTCCCATATATCATGAATAAACAGGAATGAGGCTGGTGGTTCCATGGGACATGTTAATATTGAGTGCTTACGCAGTGTTTTAATCCTATGCACACCAACGTTATGTAAATATATGCCAGCATAAATCAAATGAAGTTTAGAGTTCTGGATTAAAGGGTTTTGAGTGTGGATTTCATTTCCTGACAAAAAGCAGGCTTTGAGGAAAAGCAGATGTTTTCTATTAATGTTTCTGTTGCACTAGAAAGATTTTTTTTTTTTTTAAAAAAGAGACATCAGAAAGAATCTGCTCAGGACTCTCGCAAAAATAGAGCAGGGGACAAGCAGGGGACATTTTGCAGATGCATTTTCTGTAGTGCACAAGGAACAGCTTGTGAAAACATACACATTTGCATAGAGGAGAAATGCAATAGAAGGAAAGTATGCTGACATCCAAGTTCAGTTATTTTTCTTTCTCCAAGATTTCCAAATATTACACATGTATTAATGCTTATAACACCAGAATGAGAACACCTCTGGCGATATTGTATATGCATTATAATAATGGAGCTTTATTGGAACTCTTGTGCAATATTTTCAGAACTTTGAGTGAAGAGGAAGGTGAAGCCAGACAATTTTCCTTACACCAGCACATTACATTTTTCCTCCACTGCATTGCAGTATAACAACTGCTTTGGTTGGCAGAATGACATTTCATTACCCAGACATATGGGAATTGATTTAAAAAATGGCTAAAGAATTAAGGTATCCAATTAATAGCAATAGCTGAGGATTAATTCCCATTGACTGGCAACCCTGGATGTACTGAGAGACTGGAGGATGAGAGGCTGGAGAGCAATGCCATGGAAAGGGACCTGGGGATCCTGGTCAAAGGCAAGTTGAACATGAGCCAGCAGTGCCCTGGAGCCAGGAGGGCCAACCCTGTCCTGGGGGCATCAGGCCCAGCACGGCCAGCTGGGCAAGGGAGGGGATTGTCCTGCCCTGCTCTGCACTGGGGTGGTCTCACCTCAAGTCCTGTGTGCAGTTTTGGGTGCCACAATATGAGAAAGACATTAAACCATTAGAGAGTGTCCTCACAAGGGTAATGAGGATGACAAAGGGCCTTGAGGGGAAACCATATGAGGAGCGGGTGAGGTCACCAAGGTCTGTTCAGCCTGGAAAAGAGGAGACTGAGGACAGACCTCACTGCAGTTAGAGCTTTCCTCGTGATGGGAAGAGGAGTGGCAGGCACTGGTCTCTGTGGTGGCCAGTGACAGAACCCGAGGGAATGGCCTGAAGTTGTGTCAGAGGATGTTTATGTTGAGTATTAAAAAAAAAGTATTTCACCCAGAGCTGGGCACTGGAAGAGGCTCTCCAGGGAAGTGGTCACAGCACCAAACCTGACAGTTCAGGAAGCATTTGAACACTCTCAGGTACATGGTGTGACTCTTGGGGATGTCCTGTGCAGGGCCAGGATGATCCTTGAGGGTCCCTTCTGACTCAGCATATTCTGTGACTCTGTGAAATCTTTTCTAAGGAGTATAAGTATGACCTGAATGTAAATCCATGAAGACCACTTACCTAAACTCATAATAAGAAGAGGTTCCTGACCTACTCTTTTATATTGCTAAATCAGTTTTTAGACTTTTTTTTTCTATCTCTTAACTGGAGATAACATTTGTTTTTGTGATGCAAGATTCCTGCTGTAACTTCAGAAACAGCACAGGTCCCTGACAACCAGATTCCAGGAGTTTCCACTTTTCTGTGTACAGCACTGAGCAGGAGGGCTCCTTCTCAGTGAACTCTTAAAGGGAGCTGTCAGACCAGTATTTCAGGTGTTCTGAAGGGTAGGGAAGAGGAAATTATTTCCCTAGCTAAAAGTGGATTTTCTCACTCCTTTCAAATGTATCTATGGGGCTGGGAAAGGGAAAGTGATGTTGAGAAAAAAAATTGATTTTTTTTTAAGAATTGGAGGAAAGGGGTTGGACAAATATATTAACAGCAGAAAAATAATTTTCTGCACATCTGCCATGAATTTGCATAATGCTGTCTTAACTACTGTTCAAATCAAAGCCAGTTCAAGTAAACAGAAAAGTCCCTGATTAAACTAATTACAAATTTCAGAGATGAGAAAGGCTAAGCAGCAAGTATTCGCAGGATTACTTTGCAGCACACTGTAAAGTACACCACACTGCAGTGAAAAATATTCTATTCATGCATGGTTGTGTTATAATTGCCAAAATGGTTCAGTATCATTTGAGTTATTAAGGCACTAATGAACCTTTAAATGCATGCTGAGTCCCAATGATGTTATAGATTTACTTGCAGGTTAAGGACTGAAAACCTTTTGTATGTTTGCTTTTCCCAGAATAGAAATGTTAAGATTTTAAGGGAGAATTAATATAATTTGAATTTAAAAATAAGGCATCTAGTCTAAGCTAACCTTTTCAGTGTCATATAAAATCAGTGGAAACAGATAGAAATTCCAGAGGCAATTCATAAGTAAATGAAACTCTAAGAACAGGTAGAAACAAATAGGCCACCTAATCCTCTACTGTGTCCCCAGAACTGCTCAGCAGAAGGTGCCAAGTGGAAAGCACAAGAAAATCTCCCCACAACACTCCCCTGCTGCTGCAGCCAGTGGGCTGGGGATGGGGGGTGGTCCAAGGCCAGGAGCAGCAACTCATTCCTCCCCTCAATGACAGGGTATGACTCAGCCTCCCCCAGTGCTTCTCTCTCACCACTGGCTGTGGGATCAGCATGGCTGCCTGAAATCCTCATTTGTAAATGATGCAGGCTGTGATGATGTTTGCCCATGCCTGGCAGCCCCTCACCAGGCAGTGTCCACACAACTGAGGAGCTGATTTGCAGAATCAGGGCAGCTGCTCCTTCTGCTGAGGCAACAGAGCTGCACCACAGGAACTTCCACTGCATGGCCTGCAGGGTGGTCACCATGCCCACCTTCCATCCTGCATCCAAAGAGAGAAACCACCCCAAAAGGCCACTAATCCCTGAGCTCAGCATGGCAGGTGCTCAAGTTGGTCAATGCCCAGCTAGCACAAGAAGTTCCTGAGCAGAGCTCTGCTACACCTGCAAATCTGCTCCTCAGTATATGCAATTGCTGAATTGTTGTATTATTTAGAAGTTCTTAACCGCAAGATGTATCTTTAATTTCAGCATTATTAAAGTTATATTTTTCTCTTGTATGTCTTGTACCTCTTGAACCTTGATCTGCAGAAATAACATCTATTATGTTATATATCTATATGCATGCAGAAAAATCCTATCAGATGTCTGGGAATCAATAGAAGGTGCTGGATTCCACTGGAAGGATTCAGACACCTGAGTCTTCTTGTAGGATCTCAGTCATCCATTCCCAGATGGCTGTGTGAACTGACACAAGATATAACTTTATAATTAATTCTGCTTTATTCTGACAGAAAGCTTAGCAAATCATACAGGGTAAATAACAAGCAGACCAGTTGTTTTGTTATTATAATTAAAAATTGCATCAGCCTTCAAATTGCAGTCATTTTTTAAAGTATTTTTAAATATTGCTGTCTGCTGTATGGATCATGACCTGATCCTGGTGTCTTGGCAACTGCATTAGTTACTTCATATCTGGCAGCTCACACTGCTTGAGGAGATTGAACTGATTTTCTCTCTACATTCAGTCTCATTTTCTAGCACCATTCTGATTGCCACAGATGTGGCACCTGTTGCTCCCATCACTGAACCTAGCAATTGCAAGGACTTTATTCCTTGTTGCTGATGTTCTGAGTTTTGGAGGAAAACTACCCCGAGAAAAGAATTTGCTCTGTTAAGAAAAACATCCATCTGTTCGAGGCACTGGGAGACAAGGATGAATAAGTACAGTAATTTCCCCAATTTGTGATTTTAGGAGAAGTGGACTTTTAAAAAGAGCAAGTAAATGAAAGGAATAAGAAAACAATTTTTTCCACTGGTCCAGGCAAAGCATCACCTTTGTCTCCAAACCACTCTCAAAACACTTTTCATGCTGTCACCAGGAGAAATAATTATTTGTCAAATACATGTCTGAAGCATCTCAGATCCACTTGTTTTTCTTCTAAATGATGAAGGCAGTAGAATGGAGATTAATTGCTTTCAGCTAAGAATAAAGCTGGAAGGGAAAGAAGTGGCAAAAAACTAAGAAAAGCTTTATGTTTTATAAAAACGTGCAAGGTTAAACCTGCTATTTATTTTCATGTGCAAATGGAGTTCTACAATTAATATTTAATCAAATCTGAAGAAGCGGCTCAAAGGTATTGACTTTACAATCCTATCTACTAATTAGCTCGTTCTGTCTATGAAATAGAAATGCTTTCTTATTAAAATCAAAGTTATATCTACTAACATTGCATTTGATTTAATGTTAGAGGAAATCTAATTACTACCTAAATAATAACTATGTAATCTCCTGGAAGAAAGTTAGAAGGAAGATTAAATAGTGTCTATCCACTCTGGAGATAATATGACTAAAGCAGACATGGAGAAGGAAAAGAAGAAAAACCATCTAGCCACAAACATCGGGACACAGTTCAGTGAATGTCTTCTCCCTTCTCTGACACTAAATGCTGAGATATGTTTATTTTTTCAAAGCTCTGAGTCCACACTGGCAATGCCTGTACTGATAAATGAGATTGTGCCAAAGGTTCCTAGAATGATAACCCATTCATTTATAGAGGTAAACTCTTAGAACCAATCTCTGGCATGATTTTGCCCAAAGCCAGTTATCTCTCTTCTAAATATTTCCCAGGCAGGGTTCAAAAGTTGGCACAGCCAAGCAGATTTCCCATGGGGAGTCTGCACATGGCTAACCTGCTTTGGGACTGATGAGTGCAGGTGACAGCATGCCAGTTGGCCTCAGTACTGGAGAGAAGGCCTGGACACGTTTAATTTACCTGTGTGGTCACAAACTCCTCAGGGAAACATGACAGTCTCTAGAAATTGCGCAAATGATAAATTTGATTGAGAGCATTAAGCAAGTTTAGGATCCTCCCACTTATTGCAGAAGCTACAGACACATGAGGGTGACAAAAGGGTTGGATTTGTACTGGATCAGAATTAAATATGTTGTTAAAAAATCGATGTCCATTTCTAAATGCCTTTCTTTGTAATGCTGCTGGTTTATAGCAACACAGACACTGCTATCAAAGAGCTAGTTGCTTTTTTCTTTCCCATCCAGAATCCTTGTTAGCCTTTGAGTCAAACAGTAAAGATGGTATTTTTCTGTTGTTAAATACAATCAATTCTAAGTCTAGACCTGAATTTATTTTGTGACATGAAGAAAATTTATTAATTTTCCCTTTATCTCCACTTTTGAAAATATATCTCTTCTTAAATTAAAGTGTCTAAAATTTGCTAGTGCCATTTGATTTATTCTCTTTGGAAGAGAAGAGGCACCCTGATACATTTTTAGATCTGACCACCACTAGAAGTGTTCAGTGCATAAAAAACCTGTGCAGAATGTGTGGAGAAAAGTAACAGGAATGTTGTGACTGGTGTGAATGGGGAATGAATGGAAATGTCTGATCATGTTTTGAAGACACCTAGAGATCAGCAGCTCATCACAACCGTGGCATGCAGTAAGTCCTGACAACTCCTGGAGAAGTGGACACAAAGGAACATCAGGCCCAAAGGAGTACAGAAGGGCACATGCAGAAGTCAGAACATAATTCCCAAACTCAGTAGATGGTATCCTGTCCTCCACTAGGAACCCTGGACAGACCACCCGGATTCAGGCATCTTTGATGCCAGACAGACCACCAGCATATATAAATCCTGGTGCTTGTGTGTGGAACTGTGAGTGAAATCAGAAATGCTTTAATGTCAATCACCTTCTAGTCCCATTTCCAGGGGGCAGCAAGAGCAGGACAGCTCCACAAGCAGAGAGGAGCTGGTAGCTCAGGGTGACCACATACAGACAGCAAAAGTCCAAAGCAGCCATGCCATGGGCAGTGGAATCTGTATATTTTCATATATAGACATTATGATAAGGCTCAGTGGAAACCTTATTACTCTACAATTATTCGTCTCCACAACTGCCTGGACACAAGTCACATGAATATGGCCAAAAAGATGCTGAGATGGATGGAGAACCTCTGGGTGCAAGCTGAGGACAGCAGGGATTGTTCAACCTGGAGAAGACCTGTGCATTTGATTTTCTGAGTCTGTGGAGTTTTCAGCCTGTAGTAGCTGATTTCTTTATCCCTTGAGAGAATTCATTCCTCTCAAGGACAGTGAATGTAAATAAGAATTTTATCTCTTCATAACACAGCTAGGTATTCATAACAACCTCTCACAGGTGTTGTTTCTATTATTTAACCCATGAAGAGAAGTGTTGTCTTTCCCAACCAATTATGTGGTTCCTCAGCGCAGCGTGTTATAAAAGGGCTGCACAAAACTGTAAATAAAGCTTTCTGATCATTCTTCTACTTGGAGTCAAGCTCTTCATTTCATGTCCAACAGCGACAGTCTTTGCCAAGACCTCATTGCAGCCTTACAGTACTTAAAGGGGGATTATAAAAAGGAGAAGGTGGACTTTTTGTGTGGGCAGACAAGGACAAGACAAGGGGCAGGGTTTAAACTGAACAAAGGCAGGTTTAGATGAGCTGTTAGGAAGAAATTCTTTAGGGTGAGGGTGCTGAAGCACTGGAATAGGTTGCTAAGAGAAGTCAATTCCCCATCCCTGGAGTGAGCCCCCCTGGGGGGGACAATTCAGCATGATAGTGTTGTTCTTCCCAAGTTATGTTACACTTGTGGGACCCCTGCTCTCCTGGAGCTGGCTGAATACCTGCCTGCCCACGGGAAGTGGTGAATGAATTATTTGGTTTGCTTTTGCTGTATCTGTTAAATTGTCTTTGTTCCAACCTATGAGCTTTTCACTTTACGCTTCTGATTGTCTCCCCCATCCCACTGTGAGGAGAGTGGGTAAGGGGCTGCATGGTATTTAGTTGCCCTCTGGGCTTAAGCCATGACAGTGAGAAAAAGACCACCAGTTATAAGAGGAAAGCTTATTATTAGCAATGCCAACAAAATCCCACAAAATAAATAACATTAAAGAGCAAGATAATATTACAGAAAAAATAGAAGCAAAATACATCACATTTTTGTTCTGTTATCTATTTTAGAACTTGTATTTCCAATTCAACAAATGTAGAAAATAAATTCAGCAACATACAGGGAAATGAATATTAAAAAATATAATCAAAATTATAATAAGAAACTGGGGAGGGAACCGGGGAATTTAGAAAAGAGTCAAGAAAAAAATCATATACTGAAGTGTGTGAACATATGCTTGTATACATTAACAGGCTGAGTGTGGGTGGTGGGTATGCCCATTGTAAACATGCATGGATAAACAATATGCAAAGCAAAATAGGTTAAAGCAGCACAAGACATCATAGCAAACAGAATAGTCTGTTACTGTAAAAGGCTTCAGTATCAGACTAACTCTTAAAAATCCTACCCAGAAAGGTCGAGAAGAAGAGAAAAAAAAGTATTATTGGAAAGAAATGCTAGTAGCAATATTCAAGTTTTTATCAAATATTAATGCAGCATTTGATACATGAGGAGCTGTTAACATTAAAGCATAGCATTGAAATTACTAGCATTTTTCCTTCTGATTTGTTTTAGGAAAATATTTTTTCTTCTTTTTCCTTTCCTTAGAATTCATTTACAAATCAGATATCACATCTGTCATTTTCTTGTCCAGATTGTTTTTACAATTCTTATTTAAAATTGATGATTTGAGCTAGGGTTTTAACTAGAACTATTCTTCACCTAAGGTTTCAGTGAGGTGGCAAAAGAATTCATTCTGAGCATGAGCTCTGTAGAGTTCATTTCAATTTATTACTCATTTTAAGTGAACTAATCTAAATTAAAATCTCCTTGAATCAATACCTCATTTTTACCATAGAATATTCTGACTATATCACACAGATCATTCAACTGCTCCTGCATCTGGCAAAGGTAAAATGCCTTTGTGGTGAAGATGGGCTTTTTTCCACCAAATGGACTTACACACAAATTCCACATGCCCAAGCTCTATATCTCTCACAACATTAGTTCTTTGTATTCTCATCAGCCAGCATGCTCTTACCATTTATCTTTGCATCATTACAGGATTATTCAAGTAAAATAGCAGTAAAATATTAATGATGTGCAGGAATTTATACTTGGCATGGAAAATAATTATATTTTTACCCTTTCAAATTCCCATTTAGTTAGCAAAATGAAGAGCCAGTTTGTGTTGTTTGTAATCAGCATCACTATATTCATTTTGTGACAGATTCTAATGCCTCTGTCGTGGGGATAAAGTAAAAGAATATTCTGAACAGTTTTTCTTCTCATATTGCATCTTTATGTGAAGGTAATGACAGTTACAAAGTAAGGTGTGGGAGGCTCTTCTTCTGACAAAGGCCATAAAAAACTCTTTGGAGACTAATTTGTATCTTGTTCTTTTCTTTATTCTTTTATGTTTTGCTTGTATTACATTCATAAAGTATAATAAAGAAGCCTGATTTATACACACACAAATTGTCATGGCTGCACAAAATAGTTGTTGCAGATACTTTATGTCTAGAATCCTGAATTCCCTATGTATTTCTTTAAGGTTTTATTTCTTGGCCTTCTCAGCTCTGCTTATGATCTTTCAAGTGTAAGGCACGTGAAAAAAAATATTTCAAAATTCCCTCATTCAGCAGAACACTTTGGGGTGAAGGTACCTGTCACCATACGAATTGGTCCCTTGAAGTCCTTTGCACTTACATTGTAAACTGTCTTACTGGGTTTTGTGTCAGTGCTGTGGAGAACAGAATACTCTGTGCAGCAGCAACAGCCTTGAGCATGTGCTTAATCTAAGCCAAGGGTCTACTCTCTTTCCTAAAACCAAGCACACACTTGGAGAGCTCAGATGAATCAGTGGCTGATACTACAGCTAAATCTCTACAGTTGATGATGAAAATCAATGAAAGTTTCTTCCCATGTCTGGGTACACCTTAGTGGGATCTTGATGCATTGGGGAAAAGCCAGCCACATTCTACCCCTCATCTCATACACACCAGAAAGTGTTTTCTGACTGGTTAGAGGGCAAGAAACTCAGCTCACATCAGCAGATAAATGTGGTCACAATACTGAGTGCTAGTCATGCTACTGTCAGACAATTTGTAGATGTTAGAATGAAAAAGAGACTGTGACACATGGCATCACAGCCATGAGATTACAAAGGGATTCACAGGAATTGGCTACAAAATGCATGAGAATGAGCACCCCTGTATGCAAGAACATTCAAGTTCTCATTTTCCAAAATTCCCATATGTAGCCCTGCATCAAGGCTCCTTGCAGAATCACTGCTATATGTTTGTGCTTGTGCCTTTAGATCTGAAAAGACAGTGCACTGTAAATAGATGTGTGATTGAGGTCACATTTTTTAAAAATCACTTCAAAATAAATCAAAATAAATCATCTAAAGGCTTGATAATGTACCATTCCTGTCCATGAAAGTATCTTCACTCAAAAGTTATTGCACTCTTTATCCCTTGAAGTACCACGTAAAAAGTCTACTCCTTTAGATCAACTGCCTCCGTTTTGAACTCTTCCCTTTAAGTAGAGGAATGGATGATACAAAGCTAAACCATGCCATGGTGTTGGAGAGTTTACAAATCTTTAACTGTGTTCTGTTGTTCACTAGTTCTCTTTCTTTCTTGAGAGCACATGGGTATGCTATAAAAGAGAGGCTACTCACAGCTTCATGGAGCTTGTTTTGAAAGAAAACATCAATCTCAAACTGACAGGTTTTATAAGAACAAATCTGGATTTTCCAACACCTTCCAGTTTTACAAATGTTCTTCCATACTGCCAAGCTTGTCTACCTCCTCTAGCAGAGAAGAGCTATTAGAGCTCAAAATAGAAGCATTTCCACCAGGTTTCTAAACTGCAGTTCCTCCATGTAATTGCTGTTGCCGTAACAACTTTAAAAACATGGCCAGTGACAACACTTAGCCACCAATCAAGCTATACTTTAAATTTGAGAGGACAACACTAATGAAATATATGATAAACACCTTGTGTTGGTCCATGAGTGTAAATCAGAAGCAAGACCTGGTAGGTCTGTTCCATCTCCGAGTGGTGCTATGTTGTAACTAGGGGACTAAAATAAAGTGAAATTAGCACATCTCTGACACAGACCCTTTTTGACAGAACCTGGAAAGACCCACTCTCTACACTCCAATCTGCTTGTCTCTACCTTGGAATTAAGCTCAAGAGATCAAATTATTTCAGTCATGATATCATTAATATAGAAATAGTGAACAAATTTATATGAAGAGACCTCCTAAAACCAGTTCTGCTTGTTTTCGCAGCCTCTGCTTGAAATTCCTATTGCTTAAATTCCTGCTTCTTAAATGTATCAAGAAAAATACACAAAATGAAAAAAATAAGATCCTGCAATTTCTGGTGAGTAAAGGAAAGGTGGAGAGATGCCATCACTCTGCTTTTCTGAGAATAAAGGGAGGGGGCAGAAAAACTTCAGATTTCTACTAGATAAATATACTTGAAACTGGCTCTGCAGAAGAATAGGGAATATAGCACATCATGAAAATTGTCACCAAGAACAGAAATCATAAGCATATAGGTATGTATTTTATACTATAAGATAAAAATGCTGGTTTAGACAGACATCAGATTCAGGCTCTTACAGAAAATTTATTCTTCTGAGAAAGAAGCCTAACTTAGATTTCCTTCCACATAAAGTTGCATAAAATAGAATTAAACCTGCTGAGAAATGTAGAAGTATAATCTTTCATAACACATAAACCTTTGTCTGCAGCACTACAGCTAAATCCTATGAACAGCAGATGATGGAGCGGACTGCAGTTTCTTTCTGTGACATGACACACATATTTACCTTTCTTTTTATAAGTCCTTCTCAAAACCTCTTGGATGATCTGATATGAAAAAGTAATGTATACCAAAGCAATGCATTAAGGAAAGCTCCTCTCCAGCATGGGTAATTTACAAACGGGCTGGGAAGCATCTCGATTAACTTCGGAGGACAGCTTTCAAAGGAAAGGCACTGTAGGTTACTGGAAAGGTAAGTTTAAAAGTTTCAGGTCCTGTTTGTTTAAATGAAGTGTGCCTTTCCTCTTTGGGAACAGAAAAGTTTGAAAGTCTTTCTATCTCTGTGGAAACCACCTTCACCCTCCTTTCAAAATGTGATAATAAAAGCTGTCACACAGTGGGAAGAAAAGTGCTTTACAAAGTAAGAAACTGTTTCTCCCTCATCTGGCCTGGGGTAAAAAGAAATGTCAGTATACATGTAACTGCCAGATGAATCTTGAAAGGCTGGGAGCTGTGGTTTAGCAGCAGAATTATTCTAGTTCAAAGAGGCAAATATGTTGTGGTCTTACTGCTTTAGGCAGACCTATTTATCAACGTTAGTGATAGGATCACACAGAGAAACTGGGCAGGTGCTCAAGAACCAGCAAGATATTAACCATATCATCAGTGGCTTCTGAGGAGCAGTAGATGCAGATCAGTTCTCCTCCCTAGGTCTTCTGAGACCCTCCTTGTTCCCAACTAACACTAAATACTTTGCCAGCTCTGCTCATGAATAATATTGCTTGCTCTTTGTAAATCATCAGAGAGAACAATAGGTATTAGAGTTGGAGCTTTGGTTTCATTCTACTGATGTTAGAGCTAAGTTCTGAAATAATACACTTGACATTTCTGCTTGGTCTGGGAAAAAAATCAGAGAGCAACCCAAAATTGTGATCTGAGCCAACATTGAGTATGAGCCTTCATTTGCATCAAGGATGGAGCAAAGTCATTGTATGCATAAGGGATGATGACTGAAAGTAAACTTAAACTTGAATTTTGGACGCCAAGTTCAGAAGTGTTCCCATGAGAGCTTTTGGCTCTCTTCCCAAAAGGAAAATGAACTAAGGGTGTGAACTTTTTGAAATCTCAGGCAAACCTAAAACTGGTAATACCCTTTGATGATTTGAAATTTACACCTCCTCCATCAAGATGACACCAGAAAGCCAAGCCACCTCCCAGTTCCTGCATTGCAGCCAAAACCCCCAGACCCTGCCAGGGGCTCATACTTGTGCCACCCTTGCTCTATTGCCAATGATGGCCAAGCCAGGCCACCAGATTTGTCCTATGCAGGACAAAGACACAATGACAGTTCAAATGTTTGGTTTGTGGTTGTTCTTCCTTCATCAAAATATTTCAACCAATCTGCAGTGGATTTCAGTCCTAGATCAAGAATTAATAAACAGCCTGAAATTCTGTTTTACACCAAATGTTAAAGCAAAGAGTTTTAGTTTTTCTGTCACTGCTCTAGCTATGTCACCACTGTTGATGCTTATTACAGTGCTATTTTTATATGGTTGTAGGCAAGGCATGTATTTTAACTGGACAAATCCTGTCAATGGTCTAAAGTTTTAAACTCTTCCTTCACCCATTATTCAGTACAAACACAAATCAGCCTCCTAAGTAATTGCAGCCAGACTTTATTCCTTACACAACATGTCATGAGTAAAGAACACCATTGTAATTTCTTTGATATTCACTCCCTGCTTTGTTACTGACAATTTACCTCACAGATTATTTGGGACTGTAGCAAATTATACCAACATCCACTTCTGTGTTTATGTAAGTGAAATTGCTCAGGGACTGAGATGAGGATTTTCAATGGCTGAAATGCTCAAGATATTGAAAATTATAGAAGAGATATAAAAATACATTGTTTGGCCTTGAGATAGAGACAAGATGTCCAAGTGACTGACTCAATACATGTCTTTCCTGTCTCTCACCTTCCTAAAGTAAGATTTAAGTGGGATTGACATCAATATAAATCTGACCCTGTTTCTTAGGTCTTATGGGATTTAGAGGATCTGTGTAGAGAATGAATGTGATACACAGGTGATTCTGTCTATGACTCTGCATAGAAGACACTCTACTTTCATCCAAGAGGTTGTAGATGTGGAATTACTCTCCTCAGACAAAAATAGAATGAAGTAAACATGTCTAGACCAAGTAACATGAGCAAGGCCTTCCTCCTGTCATGTTTTATATGAACACTTGATATCCAACTATTATCTGCACTGATAGCCCCAAGTGTAAAAATGCCTTGAAGAAAACTTCGAGCTCCCTAAGAGAACTACCAATATCAGTGGCCTCATGGTACATGGTTGCAGCAGTCAGGTGGGAATTTTGTGTCTAATTGTTTTGCAGCTGAATTGTCTGTTACAGTTTCCTCATAACAAATCTTCCAGACCAACAGTTTCTCCTTTTTTTATGAGAAGGACTCAGGAAATGGCTGTACCTATAATTTTCCACCTTTTATTATTTCCCATGTTGCCACCCAAAGTAATGATGAAAAAGGCAGCTACAGTGTATGGTATGCCAAAAGCCCATCTGTTGGAAGCTAATGGTTTTTCCCCACCCACTTCCATATTTATTTTCTTTGTCATCATCTCTGCAACTACATTTGAACCAGAGGCCATGGCAATCATGGCAACCACCCACACAGAAAGCACATGCTTTTATTTTTCTTGGCAACAATTATTTATCCAACTTGTCAAGTTGCTGATGACATTGAAAGAGCATCTGTTTTACACTGTCTGCATCACTTAATGCAGAAAGACACAGTTCTCTGGCCCATTTTATTGATTCTTGTGACATTTCCCTCTATTAAAGTTTTCTCTTCTTGGCATATTATATTTTTCTTAGCTTTGGCTTATTAACTGTATCCTTGTTCATTTTATTACCTTATTTGCTGCTGCTAAGTAACAATTTCATACCAGTCTCCAAATCCTTCCATTGTTCCTTCTGCTGCCTTGGAGCTCTGCAATCTATGCATACTCCCCAGAGCAATGCTTTACTTGATCTGCAATAAGTTTCTGATAAAACACAGAATCACTTGGAAAATAGTATGAGATTACTGTGCAATAGGTAAAAGACTCACAGCAGGAGACAGTGACCCAGCTGTACCTGGTGTTGCTCTGCTGAAAAGTGAGGCTCAGGAACATCACTGTAGTGACCACCTTGAGCTCAACCTTGGTTCCCAAGAGAATGAAATTATGTTTAGGCACTAAAGTCCTCTTGTCTCAGAGGCTGTTCAGTTCAGATGATACTGCTGCATAACTTGATGCCCATCTCAATTTAAATCTTTTGGGATCTATATTTCTAATCTTCTCTCTATCTTACCTGAAGGACGGTTTCAGGGAAGTGTAGGCAACTGGGCTCCATGGTGGACCACATCATTGGCGGTTTTGCTCTTTGTTCTGCTTTTTTCTCCTATGACTTCACCTTCTTGGAGAAGAGTTTGCTGCAAATCCTTCCCAAAGGAAGAAAAAGTGGGAAGGAAAATATTTTCCTGTCCAGAAACATATATTAACACTGCTGTTGCAAAAGGGCATTGTTCCTTCCTCTAGTGGAATTGTTTCCCTCTGGACTAAGTACATCAAAATATTTAAACATATGAGTGAATGAATCTAGTTATCAAGGTGCTCACTGTGAAGATGGTGAGGAAGCATTCCAGGGCTCAGTGTATAATATAAAAAAAAAAAACAACAGCCTGACTGCAATGCATTTCCTGGAACATTTCACTGAAAAAAAATGGCCATGTTACTGAATTTGACATATTTCATTGAGTACCACCTTCTGGACCAAAAGGCTTGCATTTCAGCTGTCTCCCTGTGGAGTACTTGCAATGTTTGTAGTTCCTGAATTTGGAATCCTTACTCATGTTGGCTGATGTAACCTCTAAGGCAGAAATACTTTTCCTGAATTCCTGCTGAATCCATTGCATGACTGGACAGTCCCACTGGGTTAGCAAGTTTACTTGTACTAACACACAAAGTTGTTTGCAAATATAAACATATTGCAGGTGAAATTCTGTGTTTAGACCCAAACACAGTTACCCAGACACAGAGATGTCAATTTGCCTTTCAAACCATAACTTGAAGCATTTGCTTTTGGTGTTTTAAACTAATCCATTTCCCTTCTGATAGGACCATATGCCTTAGATTGCCTTAAGATAGATGTGTTTATATTCTTTGGAGAATTACTAGCAGATTGATTTTTTTGGGGGGGAAATATTAAACAACAGATGACTAAAGATTAAAAATAATTAGAATTATTTGTGAGCTGCATTGTTCTTAGGAAGCAAAATTATAACTACTTAACCTCAGTTCTGGTTTATGTCAATCCCTTGTAAGGCTCAGTATGGCATTCAGTATGTGCCTAGAGCATTTGATATTGAAGCTTAATATACCATGCTGTAAATCACATATGCGTGTGATTCTCGGTAAATTAATGAAATTTTTGCTAAATTGAAAATAATTGGAGTGTCCTTGGACTTGCTAAAGAGACTGGCCCTATTAAATAACAGTCAGAAGCGAGGTGTGCCACTCATTAGTCAATATGATTTGGCAGACTTCTGTGATTAAAACTTAACAGTCTCCTGAGCAAATTCCACCATAAGGAGTGACTCTATCTCAACCCCTTTAGGACATGTCTATTCAGGAAGGAGCAAACTGAACCATACTCCCTCTGCTAGCACTCTGAAATGGCCAGATATAATCTACCTTGTGTCCAAAGCAGCATTACTATGGCACTGTGCAAGCCTGTAAGTCCTACTGACAACATTAGGACCAGACACAGAAATAGGCTGGTGCTGTGTCAGCACTTTTCTCTCATGGGCTCACAGCTATCTTCTCTCCAGTGTCCCACATTTTGGGTGCCATGGGCTGCACAAGGCTCAAATACTTCAGCAAGGAGCATGGTCTCATTCCCTGGACTCTTTGGTTCACACTCATCCAGGCTGCTCTGCAGCTGTAGCTGCAAGATCACATTACCTACACGAACACAGTGCCACATCACACCCTGCCAGCTGTGTGTGGATGTTCTCTGTAAAGTCAAACCTGCCATGCAGGCTTCCCAGTCATCTCTCACACTGGCCTGGCTGCACCAGCACACACACAGGCAGGCCTCCCTCCCTCCTTCCTCTCAGAAGGCAGGTCCTTCACTGCCTGGAAGAATCCTACACCAGCTTGCCTCCACTGACAGGCAATTTTTACAGCCCATCTCCAAGACCAAACCTCTCCCCTGCCCAAAATTCTAAACAAGGTCCTTTGCCACTGGAGAGCAGGAGCCAGGAGGAGTAGATATTACATGGCTTTTTTGTCACTATATAGCACAAAGATAACACTCAAATTCATTAATACACATTTCAATCAGGATCTCTCTTTAGTACAAGAGAAAATATATTCCTTTCAGAGCCCAACATCAGTGATGCCTCAGGCTTTCCATCTCTGTTGCTGTCAACAGCTTGACCTTTCATTCCCACATATTACAGTGTCAGGGTAAAGGGAAAACAGCCAGGACCCCCATGGAGCTTCCCCACTCTTGAGCCAGCTCATTGTCTGGTTGAGGCTGCTCTTGCCACCCCCTTTTGTGCTGCCTTTCCCTCTGCTGCACCCCTAGAGCCAGCCTGCCTTCCCCTCCTGGCATCACTGCACAGGGACCTTTTCCTGACAAGGACTTGCCAGGGAAGCACAGCCTTGCAATGCAAGTATCTTCATGAGAATGTCTGGCACTGTTTTCTCCAGATGCCTGCATGAGAGAGCTCCTCCATCAGGAGTTTCTGTACAGCCTCAGGTACAGGTATTTTCATGACAATATGCCTTGAAACTTGCTGAAATATTGAAAAGCTGAACATGTGGAAGCAAGGAAACCCCAGCTGTCTGAACCATAACTTGATTTCCCCCTTCCAGTGCCCAACTGCACACACCCTTCCTCACCCTCCCCAAAAAACACAAGTCCTGTCTCTCCAGGATTTTGAGTAGTTTTATATTCATGCAAGTGTTGTTCCCTGGGGACAGACTAGGGGTCTGTTGCTTGCCCATGGCCAGTGTGATGCACCTCACATACCAACATATTTAAGTTCTTGACAGGAATAAAGTATAAGTTCTGATTCTGGGCTGTCTACTTCTTCTCCTTTACGGCTCTCAGAGGTGAGGTTACTCCCCTGTGGGACACTATATCATGAGGCCACAAAGCTCAAGATGGAAAATCAAGTTTTGGGATGAGGAGCTCCTGAGGTACATGTTACCACACCAGATGCCCCAAGCATCCTGCCTGCAGCTGCTCTCAGTGACTGGTGTTTGAACAGGGTAGTTAATTCTCAGGATTTCCCTGGCAAAGCAATGTAAAATGTGATTCTCACAAATTCTAGTAAAAAAAGGGTCTGTCTTGACTAATGCTAGCATCAATAAATTTAGGTTAAAAGATGTAGACTGCAATGAACTCTTCCAACAAATCCTTTCTGTTTTTACAAATTCATATAACTCTTTGTACTTCTCTGACCACAGATAATTTTATTTTCTTATTATGGCTGTAGAACTTATTAGTTAACAGATATCCAAGGAATTGTTGGGGAACAAGATATAATGTCAGGGATTCAGCAAGACCATTCTCTATGTTATGTGGCGAAACAAACAACTAGAGGGATGGGGGCTAGGAGGGAACCAGAAGGGACTGAAAAATGCATTTTTAAGAGGGTGACTTGATGATTTTGTTAGATGACACAGACTTTCCCCTTAGAATATGAAGTATTAGGGTTTTCTGAGGTCAGAAAATGACCTGGCACAATGAACCCATTAGCTTGAAGCAGATTTTAAATTCATTGGATTGACATGAAGGTGAATCATTATGGTAAAGAAGAACACTGGATAAACTATACACAAAACCTGAGCAGACACACGCCGAACTCTCTGACTTAAAGTTACAATGCTCCTTTACTGGATGGCAGGGATGGGATTAGCATTGCCAAAAACACTGCTACTGTACTGGAGGTGGTGTTCTGGAAAGGGATCACAACAGTGGCAAGAAAAAAGAGATGAGAGGAAAAATTATGAGAGTAAGGAAAGAGTCCCTGCAACTGGTGTATGAAATTGGATGGCAATGATACATTATCTCTCTGAGCAGGATGGATATTCAAGCTGCCATAAATTTGAATAAACAGTGGTCATTATATTCGCTGAAGCTGACTGAAGTTCTGTTATTAATTTCAGTGGCTCAAGATTGATCCCTGGGGTCAGTTCTGTGCAGAGGAATGTGAACAGAAGGTGCTATAAAAAGAAGTAAAATTAAACATAAAGAAATTTCCTAAGTGTCTTGGCTCATGGCCCTGAGCATTAACTTTGCATTATTTCTCTGCCCACAAGCCATTGAGCCAACCAGATGCCTTTGGCCCTACTCTTGGCAAACAAGTCTCAATGTCTCATGGCATAAAGAAGTTGAATCTGGCCCTCAGAAGGATATTCACTTGTACAGTTCTCAGCCCAAATTATCCCCCCTGTGTTCCCTCTAGTTAGTGAAAAGCAAAAAGCTTCTCCACAGTTTAAATGAAACACCCAAACACAGATCCTGCTTTGTCTACGTGGATGATTTGTGGAGAGCATCCACACTTTACATATATGCTTCAAAGACAGAATACAAAGAGCTTCTTTAGAGATTTGAGGTCCATAATCTTTTGCAGAGGCTGCTCACACATTGCTAAAAAAGGCTAAAAATTCTTCCTATGTTGCATGGCATACATGCTGGTAATGACCTCTGTGACATGACTGCCAAACACAGAAAAACAGTATTTGGTTGGACCAAAGGTCTTCCTAGCCCAATATCTTCTTCTTAACAGCAGACATAAAGAGACACTTGGGGAAAAGTAAGACCACAGCAAGCATTTAAGGTATTTCCTGCTGTTATTCTGTCAGACTCCAGACATTGTCAGCATAGGACATCCTAATCTAAATGTGGGTTTGTATGTGGTCTGTTTCTCTTCCATGAACATGTGCATTCACCCCAGAATCTAGAGTAATTAATACTTAAATTACATAACTACAAAATCAGCACTAGCTCTGCACAGTGAAGATGTGTCAGAAACTGTCCTGGCCAGGAAGCAAAGTTAAGTGAGGATGACTGTGAGCCTTATTGCACAGGCAAATTGCTTATCTGTACTCAGCCTTTAAGACAAGCTGTGAGAACCATGCACTGATCTACCTCTATCTGCATTGTGAATAACAGTGCTAGAAGAGAAAAATATTCATATTTGCTAGCCTGGGAACACTGCAATTCTTTTGAAAATGGATTTCTTTCCATGTCTTCCCATCAGAGATGTGAAAGGGGCAAGCTGGCTGAAGTAAGGAGATAAAGAAGCAGATAAAGACCCCCTGATATCTGGGATCTGAGAGGTCCATGTTAAGACTGAGAAACTTATTTCAGGAGGTTAAACTTCTCTGGTAGCTTGCCAAGAGACTAAAAATCAGGAAATCTTGGAGACTACTGAAACAAAGAGAAAGACATCAGGTTACTTCCAGCTGATTGGATATGGCCATATAAAAAGTACTGTATCACAGTTGCACACCGCTATTGCAGAATTCATTACTTGACTGCACTTGCTTCTTTAATGCCTAGTTCCCCATGGTTTAAAATATGAGGGTGTAAGAAACCAGAACATGTGACTCTTACTCTCAGCAATACAGAAGCCTGAAGAAGTGCCCAGCCCAAAATCTTGTCATTCCCTGGAATAAACACTGTAGATCTTGCAAAAAGTTCAAATAACAATAATTGCCGGCATAATAATTCACTTGCACAACTGTAGAAACGAGATAGCAGAGTCGTGCTGCGGTTACTTTGAAAACTAAATAACTTGCCAGAGTTACTTCACAAAGCTCTGAAATATGTATCAGGAAGGCACAACATATAAAAAAAGCATTACAGGTTTCCCATTAAAGCTTTTCTATCCATAAAGTGCCAGAGGCTAAACTGCATGAAATACTCACTGCAAATCCCCTCATCAGTCTTTTCTTTGTCATAGTCGGAAGAACATTGAACTACAACTGTTGCATTTGGCAAATAATATTGAACTGAAAGTGAATTCAAAATATATATCACTAAGACAATTCAACTACTCATAAATTGAAACTGCATGAGCAGGCTGGAGAGAACACTCATCTGTTGCTACAATAATTATTGTACACACACGTTTCAGCAGGGTGTCAGCTCTGCAGGCATGGCATCATTATAAACCTCTCACTGGTATAGCTGACCTTGAGAACTTGTCACTCTCACTGGTCTATGGAAATAACAGATTTACATTATAAATAAGTGTCTTTTTTAATGAATAACTGCCCATTTTGGAATTCTAGATACATAGGGCTGAGAGAGACCTTGAGGGGATCATTTTGTCTCTCCTCTTGCTCTAAGACAGACGTGACTGAAAGATATTTGTTTTAGCTGCTTTAAAAGATCTCCAGTAAATGGGATCTCACAATTCTTCCAGTAAGTGAGGCTGCTGCAGCATTTAACTATTCCTCTAGTGGAACAGCTTTTTTTCTTAATATACCACTATCAAACAGGACTGTTTACTGATTTGAGATAATCCATATGACTGCAAATTTATGCCACTGTGTCCTCCTGGGTTTATGCTGCCCTGAAGAATCACATTATGCAACTTCCAAGTTAAAGTGTTTTTTTAACTGCCAGTTTATGAAGCTTGCCCTTAATTTCTGAAGGTCAAGCTGGAATCTTACAGTCACAGAAAGCATGACCACATTAACATGCACAGTTTGGTGCCAAATCGAGAAACCAAATTGGCAGATGGGTGTTACAGATGATATTGCAAATCTGAGCAAAAGCTCAGTTCAGTTTTAAGATTGGAGACTGAGGCTTAGACTGGAGGGGAAAATCAGTATTTATAACAGACATATAGAAAATTGGATACTATTCAGTAACTTTTGGAGCAAACACTTCTACAAAGAAGAAAAACAGCTTCATGATTTAAAGTTTTAAAAATATTTAGCTTATCCAAATCACCTTTCAGTTTGAATTTCTGGAAATATGACAAAAAATTAAGTGTATAAATAATAAATAGGATAAAATTATCTTCAGTCACTGCAGTCTCATCAGTTACAGCATAGGTAGCTTCATTTGCAAACTTCCTGAATACACCACTCTGAAAGCAATCAAATATGTCCTGAGCAATGCTACATGCTGTCACACAGGCCAGACCAAAAACAGAGAGCTGATTTCATGGCTGGAAAATAATTCACTTCAATAAGCAGTTTACACAACCATTTGACAAAGACTAACAAATCTGCTTTTCACGAGCACTGCTACTGGTGGCATGCAGCTGATTACTATGCAATAAACAACCTTATAGTAACAACCAGCCCATTACTAGATGTTAGGGACATGAGGAAAAAGCTTAACATTCAGTTGCTGGCTTGTTCTGGGACAAACTACAAGTTAAAGAATGTCTTTCAACATCTATATGATGACAGAAAGTAAATTTAATTATCACTCCTCTTCTCCAGAAATATTAGCATCTCTCTCACACAAGGACAGGTTGAGAGAATTGAGCCTGTTCACCCTCAACAAGAAGAGGGGACCTCATCAATGTACGTAAGTATTTGAACAGAGAGTGTGAAGAGGATGGAGATATTCAGGAACTGTCTGGACACAATCCTGTGCAATGTGCCCTAGGATGATCCTGCTCGAGCAGGGAGGTTGGACCTGACAACCCACTGTGGTCCATTTCAGCCTTGCCCATTCTGTGATTCTGTGACTCTGTGATGTGGCTGAGAGAATACTTTGTACATTGCTTTTATTCTCAGAGGGAGATAATAGATAAGGTGTGAAGGTGTGCCTGCAGTGTACTGCATATTAAGAATACAAACACAGATTTAAGAAAATGCTGATTTGTAACAGAACTTTTAACATATGAGACATGGCATGAAGCACATAATGCAATGAACAGCACTCACAGAGCTCCAGGGAGTTGGTATAAACCAGCTATTCCCCCAGTTCAACTAAGCACCACACCTAGTTGGAATACCAGTGTGCAAAGGGTATTAAACAAAATTATGGGTTGTGGGATTTTCCCCCTTGAAGAAGGGAATAAGAAAAATGCTTATTAGCTTTATAGTTTTCTGTGTGATACTTCCTTCAAATTAGAATTCACCAATTTATTTTCTATCCTTAAACCAATGATACAAAAATCTCATATTACGGTTTTGTGGGTTTTTAATTATTTTATTTCTTGAACAAGCAAGCAATGGTTAGCTAATTCTTTACCAAACAGGATACCTGCAACTATATTCCAGTCCCATGATTTTTGGTCCTGTTACTTTTTCTAGAGATAAAGGAGTATTGTCTATGCATGAATGAGTGAGCCAGTCAGAGTTTTAAAATGGAAGCCATTCACCTGGGTTTTCATACAGTGTTCTCTTCATGGAAAGCATGAAAACATGAGACAAATTTCCATTAAGAAACTGCTGATACATTTTCATCACTCCCAAATTTACTTTAAAATACTGAAGTGATTGAGAAATATTAATTCTTTCTTCCCCACCCTTCAAGACTCTCTATGCTTTACAGCCCAATTTATGTCAAGAACTACCTTAGAAATTATCCAGGCAGGGCTAGAAGGACCTCCAGAATATGCTACCATGGTATAGTGGACTTTGAAACCATCCTTGGCAGAAACTGGTAAAAGTGATTAAAAACTGGGCTTTGTGATTTCATTTCTCTTTTTCTTTCTCTTCTATCTCACCAGAACACTGAATTAGATATATATTTGCATTGCTAATGAGAATGTCTACAGCTATATTTAAAGTGATAATTGTTTCTGACAAGAGTTGAAGGAGCCTTTCTTTGGTGGTGGGGTTGGGTTTTAATCTAACCACACTCTGGTAGGACTCAGATTTCCTTAGGTGTTGATTTACATGATGTGGTTGAATTCTTTTGACCTGAAGCTCTTCAGTGCAAGTCTGATGAAATTTTACTACTTTGCTTTAATGTACGCAGTTACAAGTGAGTTCCCATCTCCCCCCCCAAAAAAAAAAAACCAAAAAACACCAAAATTAAATACAGTAAGTGAAAATGGTATTGGTGGATATCCATTCCTTGCAGACATGTCTCACTAAGTTATTTTGTATCATGCAGTTGTCCTCTTTACACCGCTTTATACTATCTGCCAAGTGATGGACAAATGGAAATCCACCTATGACTTCATTCTTCTGGATTTCAAAAGAGGACATCAAGGAAAATTATTGGAATTAATCCTAAAAAGAAAAGAGATTATTTAAAGTAAAAAATTCTTTATTTCTCAACCAACTATTTCAACTGCATTAAAAAAAATAAATAGGTGATAAAATAGCTACATTTGATTAGCTCTAGACGGGCCCTGCTGCAGTTGTCACTGAATTTAAAGGCAGTATTTTTGCTGGGTGACTTCGAATCAAGCATTGAATCAAGCATCCCCTCACTGAGCCACCTCAGCATACACCTGACCTACAGCAAGAATCTGCAATTGTGCTCAGCATCTTTGTAAACAGGCAAACATTGTCCATGCAGTGAACAACATGCCAATACTTTAGAATAAAATAGGATAGAATATTTCAATTGAAAAGGACCTGGAAGGACCCTCTAGTACAACCTCCTGACCAATTTAGGGCTCACCAAATTAAGGTCTGTTATTAAGGGCCATGACCAAATATCTCTTAAATATTGACAGCTTTGGGACATCAACCATCTCTCCCGGAAAGGAAGCCTGAAGTGTTTGATCACACCTTTGGTAAAGAAATGGCTCCTAAGGCTAGTATTATGTGGGTTACCCTAAAATATCTCATATTCTCGACCGATTACTTGACTATTCACTGTTTCAATTTTCTTTTTCTGTCCTCCTAAAAAGTCTGTTGAGTACAGTCTAACATTAACCAGTCCTGAAGCTTGTTGTGATTGCGCTAATTCAGGATAATCTAGCAAAGAAATTCCATTCTCTAGCTCCACTCTTGCATGTGCAAAGCATTCGCCATCACTTTAAAACTCAGAATTAACATAGGCACCCTGACTGAAGGAAATCAGAGCCATCAATTTCACCAGGTCATTCCCCAGGTATCTTGAATTCAATTTTGAACTATTTTCCATTCCCCTGCTCTACATCCAATAATTACACATGCTAACAAATAGCATGACCTTTAAATAGCCAAACTTACACATTACTCAGCTTGAGCCTTTCTTTCCTCACTCCCAAAGCAAGCAGTTCATTGATTTTTAAAGCATATAAAATAAATGAAATTTTGTGAGGTTAATGCAAGATGCAAAAGCAATTGGCTCAGTTGCAGGAGCACTCACAACCTCTTCTTCATGCTGTCAGTCAAGGCAATTTAATTCTAGTGTGAAGGATTTGATTCCAGTTCTCATGTCCTGGATCCCCACCAGGTCCCCTTGTTCTGCCCACAAATGATGCACCTGCTGTATCCACATGTCCACCAGGCTGGAGAGGTTTTTGATGATGTAGAAATTCTTGTGGCTTCCCCACACAGCAGGTATTCCTTCAGGGCATTTACCTTCAATCCAGATTGGCAAACTAGGAGTTTTCTCCCAAGTAGGCATAATCTCATTGCTATGTGTATGGGATAGGAGTGCCTGAAATGACCAGCAGAAAGTTGTGCCCCACCTGGAACTACCTGTGGCTGGAGCCCTCATTTGAGATGCAGAAGATGAGTGTAGAAGTCCCTATTCTAGTGCCCACAGCACAGACTAATGTGAGCCAGGGTTTCAACATGAATCTTCCTTCTCACCCAGTGAACATTTAATTAACTTACAGATTCACAGATTTGCAAGAATAAAGGTGGTTAGTGAGGGCATTTCTCTGAGACATGGGATCAATCAACCAAAACAGAGATTTTAACCTGAATTTCCTGTGTGATTTAAAAACTAGGATGCTGATTGATCTCAGCAGCATTCTCCATCCCTTAACAAACCCCTCTTAGACATGTCTCAGAATTGATTCTTCAGTGCCTAAATAGCCTGGGAATTAGCCATTACAAAACTGCAATTAGGTTTTGACAAGGCCATTTAAAACTAACCTCCGCTGAGAGCAGAGAGCAGGTAAAATGAGAAGAAAACAATGACACCCCAGTGCTTCAATCAAGTTTCATTTTAGCTCTGAAAGCTAAATGAATTTGCAGCATTAAGAGTTTTGCTCAACTGTTTCCCCTAAATTTCTTAGGGTTTTAAGCAATCCCTGTTTCCTACATCTTTCTCTCTAAGTTGTCTCCTGTATTTCATTCCCTTGTGTCTATTTCCACGTCAGAGTTTGTTATCCTAAAATATAGTTAAAAACTGAATACCATAACCAAATAATCATATAGGGAATGCCTAAAAATTATCACAGGAGCTTTGGTTGGGTATGACTGTCAGTTTGGTGTATCACATAAACAGGTTTTCCCTTCCCTGTCATTGCCATTCTGATTCCATATATGAAGACTCATACTTCCAATGAGTATTTCAACTGTGATTCAAAACTTCTTTGGCACTCATGTCAGGAATTTTCAAGCAAATTCCATGTAACCCTGTATAAATCACATTCTGTTCCACTTCACTGCGGTTTCCCAAGGTTTTTCAGTCTCTAGGAACTAGGACCTGTATTAATACATAATAGAATGTGCTACTTACATTTGCATTCATGTTTAACAAAGTCTAAAAGTTTTGCCTTATAAAGACAGAAATTTTCTTTTGCTTTTGTTAGTCCATTTGAAATCAGAATGAACAGATGATCCCTCCTTTTGCTGTTCTATTGTGATTTTCTTTTTTCTTTCTGAAAAACATATTCCTTATTTTACAGCCCCAAATTGGGCAGATGAGACTGTAATTTGTCTGGATTAATCCTTTCCTGCAATCCCAGTGAGGTGCTACAGAATCATTCACTACTATAAATGTGGGGCTGTTCTACATTCAGTTATTAATAGAGTTCATTAGCCCTTGGAGGTGTTTGTGATAGGGCTGCAGAGCACTGGTAGAACAGAGGGAAGCTTGGGGTGCTGTGTGAAGGAAATACACGTGGAAGTACCTAACAAAGTGCTGTGATCAGAGGCAGCAGTTTTTGCAGAAGGGAGCCAGGAGCTCTGCTGAGGGCAGCCTGCATGGGCTGTGTGGTGGTGGTGGTGGTGCATCACAAGGGATGGTCCCAGCAGCTGCCAGAGCATCTGACCAGGGTCTTGGCACAGATGAAGCTCCCCATGGAAGACACAGCCCTACAGGGGACTCTTGCTGGGGCTGGATGGAAGGTGGGCTTGTTGCCTGCAGCAGTTGTGTGCTGGTGGAGAGCCTTTCTTCTCACCAAGAGAAGAGCTGTGGGAGCAGATCTGCAGACTGTGGAGTGGCAGAGATGATGGAATGAAGGTGTCCAGATCTTCTCCAAGATTGCAGGTACAAGAGCCTGAACATTCAGCTGTACTGAAGGAGACACAGGGATAGTCTGGGCTTGTCTGGTTGGGAGATGGAGACTCACGATGACCAAGGGTGGAAGCTTCTGTTTTGAGCACCATGACATTGGGACCCAAACAGACTGAAGAAATGGGCTGACAGAACATTGGGAGCCGCTCATGGGAGATGATCTCTCTGCTCAGCAGTGGTGAGAAACATCTGTAAGCTCTGTCCCACACTGGACTCTCCAGTACAAAAGAGACGTGACAAACTGGAGTGCCACACAGGCCCACAGTGATCATTAAGGGAGAGTGGGGCATCTGCCACGTGATGTGAGACTGAGAGGCAGAACTGCTCAACCTGGAGAAGGGAATGCTCATGGAGGAAGTCTTACCCAAATACCTGATGGGGGAGTAAAGGAGACAAAGTCAAGTTAATCATGGCCATGCTCAGTGAGAGGGAAAGAGACAAAGGGAAAAAACTGAAATACAGAAAATTCTGCTTAAAAGTAAGGAGAGGTATTGGTATTCTACTATGAGAATGACTGAGCACTAGAGCAAGTGGCCCAGCAAGGCTGGGGAGTCTCCATCCTTGGAGACTTAACTGGACATGACCCTGAGAACTCATTGTAACTGGCCCTGCTTTGAAGTGGGAGATTGGACTAGATGATCTCCAGAGATGCCATCCAGTCTCAGCTGTCTTGAGGAAACCTGTCTCTTGCCAAACATCTCTAAGCTGTTGAGAATGCTGATACATCAGCTTACTCTCCTGCTGAGCATTCCAGACTGGTCAGAGCCCAGGAAAGAAGAACAACACACTTAAGCAGCATATTAGAAAAGGGCCTCCAATTCATCGCACTTATTTATGACTCACCTCAGGGCACTGTAGGGTTGCAAGCAGAGTGGAAGTTGTAAAAGTTTTCTAGTTTTAAAACTATTTTCTTTTAATAAATTCTGCTTATGTGGCACTCTGAGTACTAGTTTGTTTTGCAGGAGGCTGTTTGCATGCTGTGTACAACTGCCTGCAGCATCCCTAGGTGAAGAACCTCTGAAATTCAGAGACATGCAAATGACTCTGAGGATACAGTAGCCTGCTTAAGAATACAGGAATCACAGATTACTACCCAGGGTAGGTAATAATGAATTTTGACACATGAGAGAGGGTTATCAGGCAGAATAAAAAGTACTAGGTTGGAAGACCATCCCATCCTATAACAATGAAAAATTTATTGTTGTCGTCAACCACCAGGAGATAATAGGGAACTAAAGTTGTGTAAGACTTATAGATTATGCCAGTTACAGCTCTTTTTTTCCCCATTTTTGTGATGAAAAACATCAAAAGAATTTTAAGATACATTCATATACTTGAGTATCACAGTCATCCTAATTAGTTTTCAGGGCAATCTTTTCCTGCATAACCTTTAGAAGCAGCACCATAAGATCTTTATCCCACATCTAATTGATATCTTGAGTCTTTATAGCATCCTGAGTTATGCTGAGACACGTATATGAATACAGACTGAATTTTTGCTCATGCAGCAGAGAAAAATGTTTTTTTAACCCATCACATTTCTACTGTGCAATAGAACCATGCTTGATCTATTATAGTTCAGCCAACTTATAGAAAAGCCACTATATTATTAAAGAAACTTTACAATAAACACACACATGGAAGGTTTTTTGTCCTGAACAAAGTCTCTTACCATGATCCCTGTAGGCACCTAGCTCCATAAGGGATACTAGAATGTTTAAAAATTATCACAAATTTTGTAAAAATGCAGCTTTTCATCAGAAGATGCATATTTACAGAGTAGGATGGATCAATTGAAACATTTCAGGCTTTACAGATTTTCAGCAAATTAATTCCTGCTGGTCCATCTTCAAGTTAGATATCTTAGAAGCTGCAGCATCACTAGTATGAGTACCCTCAATAAAACTAACAATCTTGACATTTTCATTAGAGTTATTGCCTGCTGACTTCAAGCAGAACACCAACTTCACTAGACATAAACCTACAAGGTCTGGGAAGGCACCTTTCACAGAAATCTCGGGGATTTTTTGTTTCTTTTCAGATACAGCCTTTCAAAAAACAAGGTATCTTATAATGCAGAAGCACTGCTTTCTCACAAGCACTAATACTTGACTTTGCAGTGCACTGAACAGAGATCCTGTCCAGAAATCATTACCAGGAAATTGCATTTAGTTCCCATTGATGCTGGGATTTTTCCTGAGTATAAAACTCAGCATTAAGCAAGGGAAAATATATCATCACTAAATCCAAATTAATACATCTTTATGAGAACTATATTACCAATATATCTTGCATCCACAGACATTTTAGGGGAAAAGTGTCTCTGAGATATAGCTTATCAGGTAGCTCCCAGCCCGGGGATCCAAAACACCAAGGCCTAATTTCTAGTTGTAGGAATTGCCACTTTGTGCCTCTGTTTTCCCACCAGTAAGACAGGATAATGAGCTACTCTTCCTTTATAAAACATTTTAAGATCTGCTGGGGTTACACTGATTAAGAAACAAAGATGTTTGAGCTTGCTATTATTTAAAATAATGAAAATTAATAAGACATTGAATTAATGTGAATTTTCCCAACCTCCCCACATGGATTTCCTGCTTATTACATCAGGCCTCTACAGAATTACTTAATAATGTAATACATAAACAATATATTCCTATTATGATTTTTTATTATGGTCAATCCACAATAAATACAAACCACGTTAAAAAACACACTGATGGAAATCTGTGCTTTAACTGCACAAAATATAGTACTCCTGAAAATACAGAATTGACCACCATGAGTTACAAATATGCTAAAAACTACTCTGACCCACTCTGCAAGCCCATCTTGAAGCATTTCTGCCCACAGACTCCTAGGAATTATATTACCTATCACTAATTACAAATTTGCTGAGGTATAATTCTGCTTGGAGCTGCTCTAAATTTGGTATGGCCAGCATTCCTGCTAGGAGCAAGCCCAGAAACTGCTCTCCGTTCTTCCCATTTTTCCCATGTATATCCATCTTTTGACCCATAAATTCACATCCTCAAGAAGCTGGCAGGAGGGAAAAACATTTTTTTTTTTTATGAGTTGATTCACATTTATTTGTTCTAGGAAAGAGGGTGTGGAGCAGTTTGGCCTGTGTCAATTTTTCAAGTGCAGGTCATCCTTGTATAATTTTCTTTATCACAACTCCAGCCCCTTCTTTATCTTTCAACTTTTGCTGTGCACTTCTGCTCAGAGCTCTGCATGACAACTTTTATGTCTCTCTCCTCAGAAAGACCTTGAAAATTCTGGGTCCATCAGTGTATCAGAAGCTTAGTCTATTTTTACTAATGTGCATTACCTGATGGTGCCCAATTATACTTTAATAGTCCCTTATGAGGGCTCTTATCAAAAAGTCTTTTGAAAATCCAAGTATGCTCTTTCCAGCAGGTCCCCTGCATTAACACTGAAAAGAGCTCAAACAAGGTAGAGAAGCACATTTTTTTCTTAGAGGAGCAGTGCTGCTTTGATCCTGAGGAGCTATGCTTATACAAGCATTGTGCAATTCTACCCCTAACTGAACCCTCAATCGGGTTCCCTGCTATCTTAACAAAGTTTACTGATCAGTAAAGGCTAAGATGCTCAGAGCCTCATTTTGAAGATAAGCATCATGCTAATGGGTTTTAAGTTTTCAGTCTCCCTTGCTGTAAAGACTGTAATATATCCTTGTCAGTGTTGCTCCCCTTTAATGCTTTGTTTGTATCCAAATCCTTGGATGACTATCAGTCAGTCCTTGTGATTTACTGCTCCTGGGTTTCACAAGTTGTACCAGACATTCAGTCTATTAAAGCTACAATGTGATTTTAAATAAAAGTGCCCTTTAAATAGGATTTTCCCCCTGTTCCACCATAAAGATTGATGCACAAGTGTGTTTTAATTCCTCTGCTTATTTCTATTATAGCTGATAGAAAGAAAACAAAGAAACAAACAAAAAAACCCCACAAAAAAACATACGAGTGAAACTTTACTTAAAAACTTTTCTAAATGTAGCACTGTCCTAGTATATTACAAAACTCACTGTGAGAATTTGCTTAGCAGGACTGAAGCCAGCAATATAAAACCATTCAGGTAATTTTCAGCATTTTATTCCACCAGAGATAAAATGTACAGTTTGCCTGAATCCCCTCAGCAAGTGCCTCCACTCTTGTGAGTGTAAGAAAAGCCCAAGGTGCATCAATTCCTTAAAGAAAGAGGAGTATGAGAAATAAAAAAAAAAGCCCTTGAGAGCTTAACCTGGTGTTTCTCAGTCTGCAACTGCTCCAAAGAGCATCTTTGTCTTCTGTGAGAGTCCACAGCTTTCCACTCACTGTGGACATGCCCAATGCACCAGCTGGATCAGCTCCCTAAAATACACATTCATGTACATATGGGAAAATTGTGCTATGTCCCAATATTCTGGAGAGACAATCTCCCCATGTTTCCCAACACTGCTTATTTTTTGGTTGTTTTCTGGAAGACTCTTATAATGTTGTTAAATTGTCATTATTTTTAGCACACCTCAATTTGTAACACTGTAAATAAGAGCTGATCCAGTGACAATGCTTTTGAACACAAGTGGAAGAAATAAATATTCTTTTGTGCATAAAGAAAAATAAAAATACTGTTAACTTTCTCTCTGAAAGCCTCTGGACATTCCTACCTAGGAGGATGATGAAAAAATGAGAGGGAGAGAACTGACTGAAGATGGTAATCCAGGCTGGTGCTTTTTCCTGCCTTAGGAAATATTTACCCAAAAATGAGATTAAGACTTTGAGAAGTTAGTTTTCACCTGGTCAGGAAGAAGGTTGCTTGATTTTATTTTTTTTTTTTTCATTATAATTGCCATGAATGCTTGGATACAATCAGTCTTCAACCTTAGGACAAAAACTGCTGAACCCAGATACTGACTGCTCAGGCTGGATGTATTCTGGCCATGGATCAAAGCTGTGCAGTGGTAGAGATTGTTATTTGTCATGCCAATACCTCCCAACATCTGCCAGTGAAGTGCACTGAACATAAGGGGATGGACTCACAGTTCCAGCACTGTTACCCTGAGAAACCAGATCAGCAGGTGGCACAGCTCTCCAGTTGCCCACTAAGCAAAAACTGTCCAGACCAGACATTTCAGAGCCTGTAATGGTCTATTCTTCATTTTCTGGCTGGGTTAGCTTGAAGCACTGGGGCACTGATCTGTGTACTTGCTGTGTCAGCTGAAATCAGCCATAGCTCTGATCAGAGGAAATTAACTGCAGGTGCTCAAAATGTTTTGGCATGATGACACTTTACCCAAGTCAAAACAATGCATGGGCTGCTCTAATGATCTTTGTTACCTGTAGGTAAGGGCACAAGCACAGCACAGCAGCAGGAGGGTCACAGCCCCACTCTGCCAGGCTCAGGGCAATCACACACACATGAGAAGCTTTGCTTTGAAGCAGGAGGCTCGGTAGGGCCACCCAGCTGAGACTCTGCTGACACTGGCACAGGCTGAATCTATAGAGCAGAACAGCTAGAACTGAGGGACCAAGGCTCAAATTAAAGGTTTTCCCAGGGTTAATGCCAGTCTGCTTTGCTGGCTGAATGTCTATCAGCAGGTTGGAAAGCATCAAGTGTCTTCCAAAACTCATCCTTTAGCTAAGTTTCATCCAAAACAAATTCATTCAATAAGGACAATAAAAGAGTCACTTCAATTTATCTCTGACCAAAATTGAAACACTAATGTTGATGTACCTAGAGTCTCCAACATACCAAGCTTGTGATTTGACCAATAAGTATTTTTATTGCTCCAATTTTGCCCTAAAAGTCAGAGTTTCCAATTCAGCATAGATCAGAAATTAATTAAAAATGTCAAAAGGCTCTCTGCAACAGAGTTGTTGGCAAGTTGGGAGCTCTACTCAGAACACCATGCTGTTGCACACCATGAAGAAAAAACATTGTGCTGCCTCTCAAGTTGGTATGGAAAGTCATTGACATGTTTGTTGGTGACATTGGTCCTGAGGTTGGCTTACCTTTGAACTAATAAAGGGTTTAAATTTAAGGCATTAGAAAATACTGATCCCTCCACATGTAAATAAATTGTTTATGCACCTATTTGTGGGGCTGGATTTGTGAGAGCTGAGGAGATGCCTCTAACTCTGCATGTTCATGTACTTTAGGGCTCAGCATGACAGCCCTGCTCTCACTCCAGGAAAGCTCTTGTGCTGCTGCTGCTACAGCCAGCAGCAGCTCTGCAGGTCGTGTTCTCAGGAGCAGCCTGTCAATACCCAGATCTAATTCCTCAGCAGGATGTCAGTGAGAAAATAGGAGACTTGGACTGGTCTCTGGACTCTGAAAAGAAATTCTGAAAGTACAATACAGCTCTATTCAGGTTGATTTTTTTCCTGGGGACAGGTTCCTGTAGAGGGCATCAAACCAGCAAACCCATCATTCTGTGTGGCTGCACTCAAGCCCCAGGATACCCATCAGAAAATGCAGAACCTGAGTGCAGCTTCCAAATACTTTTGTGGCTATCACCAGCCCCAGATTCCCTCCCTCCAACCCCTAACATGCTGCAATGAGCCGAATCAGAAGGAAGGTTGGTTCTGTGGAAATTACCATAATGGATGTTTGTTCAAACCAGAAAATAAAATCTTGGGAGGCTCAGCCAGGGAAGAGATGCTTAAGTTAGCAAATAAAGTGTAAGAACAAGGCAATGAATGTATTTAAGTGTGAAATTAGAAATCTGTAATCTGAACAGGACTGAGCTTGTGCAGTCACAGAAGCCATGTAAATACCCAACCACAACCCACAGATCCTAACAGCCTTCTGAAAGGCAGCAGGTGCAGGGTGCCTGCAAGCAGCAGCAGATCAAAGGGACCATCCATCCCATCTGCTTGCCAGCCTGGCTCTCACTGTGAGCACCAGGGCTCCCTGTCACAGCCATTGCTGATAGGTAACGTGCCCTCCAGCCCTGCAAGGGTTTTGCTCACTCAGGATGTTATGGGCTTTGACAGTTTCTCAGAGGGAAGAGTATTCTAAAACTATCAAATGCTTCCAAAAAATGCAGTATGTGTTTCTTTTCACAAACTCTCAGGCTAATTCATGCCTCAAGTAACAGCTATTCAAGTGTCCTCTAAATGTGGATAGGATTGAGGATTTTATTTTTATCACTACAGAGCACTAGGCATTTTATTAAACATTGGGCAAGCTGTCTGCAATGCAAAACTTTCCCCAGCGGAAATACAACACAAAGTACTAACTCCTTGGTCTACCTGTAGCTTTATGAGAATCTGAATAAAATGTGGAGAAGCTAATGAATAAAATAAAATATTTCTGCACCACACAAACTACTAAAAAAAAAAAAAAAAAAAAAAAAAAAGCACTCACTTTTCCCTGAAATGCAATCATTCCTGAAATCCAAGGCTAGAGAAAATATCATGGATACACAACCATGAAGACAAGTCAGTCTGAAACTGGGTAGATACCTTGTGATTACCCAGTTTCTAGCCTAATTGGGCCTAAAGTCTGGATCAGTTAAAAAATATGCAAGGATCCTTGGTTTAGATAAAATGCGGTGAAGTTATTGATTCTATTTCTTACTTGAAGACTTGGCTAGCAGCCCTCAAACCTTGTGATGATGCATTGATTTAGTGCTTAGTGTGCTTGAAAAAATGTGAGATGCAATAGATAAACAATTCTGTCTCCTGTCATTAGCATTGGTATCTTGAGAACAAGGACAAATGCTACAAAAGCTGCAGAAGCAGGCAGAAATAGTGACAGAAGCGTCAATCTAGACAGTAATGCTAATAACAGCTACTTGAGTCGCTAGGCTACCTTGAAAATTGTGCTGCCACATCTTCACTGCTGCCTAGCCAGCTATATTGTCTTTACTGTAGTCACACAACTTATTACAATACTTTTGGGAGTCTCCAAGTCAAGTATTGAAGTATTTTGCTTAAAATGTGAAATCTGCTGCTTGAAGTACAAACGACACTTTAGGAAGAGAAGGCCAAGCAATCAGTCAGCATGCCTGTAAAAAGAGTAGAGACAAATCCCAGGTTAGCAGCATGGCTATGACAGTGCTGCACAGGACAGCCCAGTGGCTTCAGGCCCTCTGCATGTGATTGCCCAGGAGCCACCTGGGCCAGAGCTGGCACATCTCTTTGAAATTACTCACTTGGTTTTGCTACAAAAGAAAACTAAACTCTGGGATTTCCTGGGACAATTTATTCTGCTTTTTACACAGCTAAGCAGCACTAGGTGGTTCACTACAGAATTTCCAGTGAGGCACCACCAAGGCTGTGATTTACAATCAATATTATTGACTGTTGCCTGGTTTCTGACCCATGCCTAGGGTCCACTGAAGGAAGAAAGACCTGCTGGGCAAATGCTGTAATAAAAACCCTATCCTTTGTAAGTATTGCCAAAAGCAATTGATCTGGAATCAGCAAAGATTTTCCTATGCTTGTTTTCTTGTCACCCTGTTGCAGATAACCCAAAGCTAAGATGACTCATGGCCATCACAAATGTCTGGAAATACCTGTCAAGGCTGAGGGGCTCCTGCAGTCTTGGGGACTTATTTCAAAGTTCAAGTCCTTGGTTTATGTACCTAATACTCAGCAGAATCTCAAGAAATACTGTGTTTTATCCCTGCAGCTGCCTCAAGGTTAGCACACGCCTGCCATATGGTGGACTGAAGACCCATCCAAGTATTTTGAGTACCATTTAACTGCTTTTAATCAGCAACAAGAAGCCAACATCAAAAGGCCTTCCTTTAAAACAGAATACTCTGAAATCTCAAACAATTTTCTACCCAGACTGAGATGTAATACTGCAGAGCTAGAAATTGGACTTTTATCTAAATTCACTTATCTGGCACCATGCAAGACTAAGCAGGTGGGTTTTCTCTCAAGGTGACTGTGCAGAGAAATCCTGATGAAGCTGTAACAGTATTCATTGGCACAGAAGTTAGTTGTGTGTCAGCCATTAATACTGCTTAAACCTCAGATTTACAGAATGATTTTCTTCCATGTGCTTCAATGTCAGAATTTACTGGATTCTTGTGTAACTGAGTACAAAAGGAGTTGCTGACAGTTATATGAGACAGATAAGGACACTTGAAACTTTTCGGCACTATTTCTAAGTCAAAAATATCTTAAGATATGTACTGCCCACCTACATAGAAGGTGAGATTTTATTTTTAAGGGACTGCAGGCTGACAATCACCTCCCAAGGGGCAGTCACACAGCCTCATAAAGGATGCAGCTCCTTGTGAAGTTTCAGGGGTGGCATTAACTGCTAACAGAAGTGATCCCAAACTTCATATATTGCCAGCTTCCAGAGCCTTTCACTTCACCTTTAAAAAAACAGCCAGAGTGTCATTTTGCAGAAAGAGATAAACTACATCCATGAGGAAACTTGTTCAGACACGGTTTGCCATCATGTCTGTGTGGCTGTAAAGCACAGATCATCTGGAGCAGCAATTAAAATTGGAGGAGGAGGAAGAGGTCAGTGGACCAGTCAATAATCAGAGCACCTTCTTCCCACAGCTGGCACACAACCCCTCTGCAGCTTGTTGCTTAATTAAGGTTTGGAGTTTTATGCAGTGCACTTCTGCCATCTAGAGGCTTTCCTGCCCTGCTGGAAATCTCTTCCAGAAGGGATTTTTTTCCTTTCTGTATCCCAAACATTTCTAATCGGGTATCAAATCTCTGATTAAAGGATAACAAGGCGAAGACTGATAATCATATATGACTAAAATAGAACTAAGAATAAGTTGGAAATATGAAAGAGGTTTCTTTTGAATCACAGCTTTGGTGAACTGCAGATTTTATCACATAGGTATATTTCATAATAATCCCTCTGAAATAAACAATTTTGAAGCAGAAGGGATAATACAGGAGACCTAAATCAAAATCTAAGATAAACCATTCCAAAGCAAGACACCGAAATTTTTTACAGTGTCTGAGTCTGGAAAAGCTTTATGTTTATCATCCACAAAACAATTCAGCTTATAATGAAGGTTGATCCATGATTAATACAAATACTTTACAAACTGAATTGCTGAGATACTGCAGTTAAACATCCCTAAGCACATAAAGGTAAGGGGATTTACAGTCCCTCCACGAACTCCATCACACAACAACCCACCATACATGGTTAAATCAGACCCCCAAGGTGTACTCAGAACACCTTTTAAATCCCCAGCTATTGATGCAAGCAGGAAGACAGTCCCACTAGCTCAGCTACCTACTATCCTGTAGGCTTTGAGCACCTCTGTTATGCACAGCTCTCCTACTTAAAAGCCAGAGGCTTTTCTTCCTCTCTCCTTAAGGAACTATTCATTGCTCCATTAAGAGAGAATACACAGGAGAAAACAGAACGGGAGAGGCAAGCGTGGGGGATGAAAGCCCCAAGGCCAGGTGCACAATCAGGATTTAGGATCCATGTTTACACTGCAATGAGAGGTACTGCCTCAAGGTTGTCTTGAACACCACTAGGCACAGCTTTAATGGCAAATTGGAAAGCTGAGCTCCAGGAGTAGCTGAGGGCTCTCCTGGATGGTGTTTATACTTGGAGCCAAGTACATCTGGCAGCATGTTGCCAAGTGTGCTTGTGTTCAGGCTATGCACGAGGTAGTCTGAAGGCAAGTGCAGCAGGAGCCAGAATGATCCTAACTGCTCTTGCACATCCATCAAATCCATCTCCCCATCAACTGCAATGTAGTATACTCACTCAAATATCAGCAGCCTCAGCCTAAAATAAAACCCAAAAATTCATGTTCAAGAACTGCCTGAAAGTTCACCAGAAAGATTTGGATCTGCCTGCAGTGTCTGGAAACCTCATTCTTCTCCTGAAACCCTGTTTGAACATTGAAGCTGCTGTGGAGCAGGGTCCAAGTGCCCTCAGGAACCACAGCTGATAGCCATGTTTGACAAGTATCCAACACACAACAACAGGATCAGCCTGCAAACAACGTATGGCTGCAGATTTTTTTTCATTTACAGAAGGGGTGAAGGACACCATAGTAGTAATGTAGTGTTTGTTTAATGTAACTGCATGGTGCAAGGTGAAGGCTTGGGATACAGTGTCAATCCATTGCACGCCTTGAGTGCTGAAGAACAAAGCCTCTCAGCACCTGTACTTTGAAAGTCAGCTATGTTCTGCTCTTAAAAGAAAAAAAAAACAAACATATTTGCTCTCAGGAGCAAATTCTGGGTCCTGGACACCAGTGTGCCTCCTCACATGGGTCTGAGAGGGTAGATTTCAGTAACATCCCTGTGTCACAAATTCCCACTTAGCTTGTTCTGCCAGCCTCTGCCTCCCTGTTCTGCCTCCCTGCTTTGCAGATGCCCCTTTCAATACATTTTCAATAACTGTACAGGATTTATATACCTTAAACTGAACATTAGCTTCAATTCTAAAAGGTGTGTATGTCCCAAATAATCATTTATTATTCAGGATGTGTTGTTCTAAATGAAGTCTTTGGTGACCAGAAGGAGTATTGTGAGCCTATTGCCTATTTCTGCTGCCCAAGAAACCAGATACAGTCATTAAGCATAAGCAGTGCCCTAATGCTAGAAGGAGCTTAAAACAAAACATGGGAGGAAGAAAAGGAGCACGAAGGAGTCAGAATCTCAACTGCTGGGATCCCCTTATGCCTCTGCTTTCCTGCATTTCTTATGCCAGTCCCAAGCCAGCTCACTTTTGTAAAGAAGCACAAGTGCCTGAGCAAGACCTCGCTGGTTTTTGTGGGATAGTGGAGGCCAGGAAATGCTTATCAGCACAAAGTGCCTCTGTTCCAGCAGGCACAAGGAATGGAGCCCCTCAGATTTGTCTCTTTTGAAGACAGCAGGCACTACTCCAGTGAGTGCTTAAGCTCATCTATTTCATCAGCTTTTAGAGGGATTTGCTGTGGCATGGGGTTGCCTCCCAGTGATCAGGTGTGACCCCACCAAGTGCTTTAAAGTTTTAGGAAAAATTGACTTGCATCTCAACCAGTTAAGCACTTCAGTTCTTCTGCCAAGCAGGAATCCCTCTACTGGTGTCCCGGGAATAAAGGCTGTAAACAAGCAGTAGAAACATCCTGCAGACTAACCTTTTTGTTCAGTGCTCACACAGTGGCTAACACAGTGGGATAGCAGCAACACAAATCATCATTATTATCATCCTGAAAGATGGAGGGAAAAATACCTAAAGGAACAAAATTGAAAAGAGAAGCACACTTTCCAGGTCAGCTTTTAAACCAGAGGCTGTGCTCAAGTGAGTTGCGATTTCACTGCAGGAATTTTTTATCCTCTGTGTGTTATAAAATACAGAGCAAGATGCGACTAAATAGATATAACTCAAATACAAACTTCTCCAGGGAAGCAGGAGAAAGGCACTGTGCTAGAAAGAGCAGCTGAAGACAATGCATTAAATTTCAAGATCTACATTCTGACATTTTAAGCACTGATTTATGGAATTACACTATTATCACCAGAATTGATTTGAAATTACTAATTTCCTGAAAATGATTGATTGGTGGCAATGAAATAATTCAAATTGATAACATTAAAATATAAAATATTTTAAAATAGTGAAATCTAAGTCTGTGGCCTCCTTTTAGTTATATATATAAACTCTGTGCCTATCATTTGTGCAAGCATTAAAGACAAAACCCTGCTGGAAGGTCCTTTCTTGTCTGAATTCAGTCAAGTTTTAATTGCTTTCCCTGTGTGCTGGTTTCAGGTGCAGTAGAGGTAATTTTCTTAACATTGGCTAGTATGGGGCTATGTTTTGGATTTGTGGCCAGCTGACCCAAAGTCATCAGAGGGAATTCCAGACCATATGACATCAGGCTCAGAATATAAAGTGGGGGGAAGAAGAATGAAGAAAGGGACATTTGGAGTGATGGTGTTTGTTTTCCTAAGTCACAATCACGTGTAATAAGCCCCTGCTCCCTTGGAGATGGCTGAACAGCTGCCTGCCCATGGGAAGCAGTGAATTGACACCTCCTTTTGGTTTCCCTATTAAACTGCTTTTATCTCAACCCATGAATTTTCTGGCTTTTACCAGTTGTCTCCCTGATCCCACTAGTAGGGGAGTGAGTGAATGACTGCCTGGGGCTTGGCTGCTGGCTGGGGTTAAAACACACCACCTTGTGAATTTCAGTCCTGTTGGAACTCCATGTTTCTCGTCAGCCCCCTGGGATGAGTTGCCCTTCCTGGTGTCTTCCTCTGATTTCATCCACACTGTGCCGTTTTTAGTTGCGTGAAGCAAAAATTCTACCATTCTTCTCATTCACTGTCTTGATGGTAGCTTAGGTCAGGTAGCGTGAGATGTCTAATACCTACATCCTATAACCTTTCTGACATTAAGTCTTGGCATCTACTGATGTTCCATCTGAGGTCTCATCTAAGGTAAAGTAGATGCTGGGTTCCCACCAAAGCCATTCTATCACGCCCCTCCTCATCAGGGCAGAGGAGAGAAAACATAACTAAAGGGTTTAGAGTCCACATAAGGACAGGGTTCTCCAAAGGGTCACAAGTCCCACCTGGAACCTGCTCCAGCATAGACTTCCCATGGACTCATAGCCTGGTTTCAGAATCCTTCTGCCCCAGTGTGGAGTCCTTCAGGGGCTGCAGGTTGATCTCTCCTCCATTGTGGACCTCCATGGGTTCAGGGGCAAAGCTGCCTGGACACGATCTTTACATGGGCTGCCTGGGAATCTCCAGCACCTGGAACACCTCCTGTCCCTCCTTCCTCACTGGCACTGGTATCTGCAGTGCTGCTGTTCTCACATATTCTTACTCCTCTCTCTACTGGTTTTTTTTTTTTTCCCTTTCCTGAATACATTATCCCAGAGGCACTATCACTGTCACTGATGGCTCAGCCTTGGCTAGAGGCAGGTCTGCCTCAGAGCCAGCTGGCATTGTCACTGTTGGATGTGGGAGAAGCTCCCAGCAGCTTCTCACAGAACCATCCCAGTAGTACCCACTTTCTCCCAAGTTTTTCACACAGGGCCATTACAGTATCTTTGTGTTTCATGCCAGATCCTCCCTAAAACACTGTTGGAGCTGTAGAGAGGATTTGATCATTCATGGGTGGTTGGTCTCTGGGGTAAAGCACTGCCAGCAGAGGAGGTAGAACAAAGTTCATATCAAGTGGAGTGGTGAAAAGAATGGTGAGTTTGTTCAGTACCACTGCTGGTTTTTCACATTCCTCATCTCAGACCCAGTTCTTAGTCCCATGTCTGAAATTGGAGGTCCAGGGAAAAGGCCAAGAGCATCACTCTGAATGTGGCTGGTGCCATTGGTTGATCCCAATTCAACAGCCAAAGCAGATATTATGATTTAAATGAACCTTGTGATGAGGAACAAATTACACCAGAAAATATATTACGGGTCTTGCTTTTACACTTGATGAACTGTATGTCTATTGATTTAAAAATATATTTTTCTTTCTTATTGTCACTTAAATGTATGGGATAGTAACTGATTCATGAAGCAGTAGGTATTGTTTCTTTTAACTCTGATGATAATTACTTTTATTTAATGAATAAGGTCCAGGTTCAATAAAAGACCCATCTGGCTTCATATAATAAATTGATTTTTATGGGGCTGCTGTGAAGTGGAAGCCAGAGAGAGTTTTTATTGAATCTAGGCCCAAACACAATATATCACAACTCTCATTTTCAGCTTACTTCATCTATTAATAAAACTCCATTTAATATCCTTGGATATTTTTCAAAAGGTTTGTCCTTTATCCTCTTTGTCATAATTAGCACAGAGGGTAATTAGTTTTTACATAGGCGTTTTCCTTCATCTAGATAAAAGTCATCTAAATTGTTTTCATTTGCTTATGGAAATGAGAACACCACGTTTTTATTTCTCCTTCAATTGCTCCCTGGTGATTACCTTAATTGGAATTACTATTTCTGTGTTGTGGAGCTTAACCCTTCAGGAACTCTCGTGGTGGACAAGGAGCCCAGAGCCTTTGGTAAATGACAAAGGAACCGGTTCTGTGTGGACCTAAAGCCTTCAGCTGCCATGTCACATAGCCACAGCAAGATTTTGAAGGTCACAGGACCCATGTGACTGTGGGGTAGTCTCTGGGGAGGGAGCACAGGTCTGCAGCCCTGTGCACTGCCTCAGGGTAACTTCCACACTGTGCTGCCCACACCGGTGTCCCAGGATTGCTCTCCTGAATCCAGCATGGGAAATCACAAGCCGAGAGCAAGAGCCATTGCTCTGCCTGCCTCAAATCCATTGCCATAGAAACTGCAGTCTTTGGGATGCCCCAACTCACAGCATCTGTAAACAGAGCAGAGAAGGTGAGGTGAAGGCAGCAAAAGCTTCACCCAGCCAAGGCTCAGCTCCACTACGGGGCTCTGTTTGCATTCAAGGGACTTGCAAGGGACCTGTCTGCATTTCTGCTGAAACATTCTGTGTGTTTGTTTGTTTGCTCAGGAAGATTGTTGAAAAAATGAAAACAAACAAACAAACAAACATATATACCTGCAATTCATAGATTTTGATACAGTTTCACATGCAATATAGTGTCACATAGAACTCTCTATTTGCATTTAATAAATATGTATTTTCTGCAAGGTCTTTTATTTAAGAAAATATTTGCATGGAAATATAAACTAAAATAAATTAATGTTGAATTATAAATAAAATATTATAAAATATGATTTTTTATTTAGTAACAAGAATACTTAAATTTGCATTCTAGTTTCTGAATCAAATGGGCTAAAAAGAATTCAGGACCTAAATTTATTCTTATATCTTTCTTTCAATAGGAAACAAACATTTCTATTTTATCAAAAATAAAGAATTTCAGATTTAAAAAATATTTTAATTTTATTATGACAGGTTTTAACTAATTGATAATATTTTAGGGACACCAAGTCATCAGATGGTTGTTAGTACAATTTTGTTGCTCCTTTGTGTTAATCTTCACAGAATTCTGCAAACTGTGATATCAGAGGCTCCAGGACAGCAGAAAGGTGTGAGGAAAACAGGAAAAATAAAATTGAAAAATATTCAATAATTTTTTTTCACTCTTTTGAAGGGTAATTTGTTTTAAACAAGATAAGATATTTTGTGTGGGGGATAAATATAATCTGTCATTTCAGAAAATATATTATTTAATCTTAAATGTTTCCAGGATCTCTTACTCTCACTCTTAATTTTGAGTGCATTGCCTAAGACTTAGCACAATCATAGTTTATTATTTTTTAATTATTGAATTCACATGTGATCTGCCAGGGCTTTTTAAAGATCTGGTTGCTTGTTCAAGTATTTTGTTTAATTATTGAGCAGCAAGTAATTTTCTGTTATTGTTGAATTATGCAGACAATAAAAATACTTACTATGACTAGATTTAACACCTATTTAACATCTTTATGTCATAGACTCAGTGGTATCTTTTCTTTAATATTAAGGTCATTAGAAATTCACATTGACCCTTCTCACATCAGGAAAAACAATTTCAAAGTTAATGTAGTAAAACCAGGAGTGCAAGAAGAAAAAACACCCATAAAAATTAGGCACAAAATTAAAAACCTGGGCAAGCATATTTGTCCAGAAATCAGCCCTGGTGTGTACTTAAAGGTGTTTCTAAGAAAGGAAAAGATTTTCCAACTGATGGCCACTATTAACCCTTCACTGTGGGACAAAGCTAGCATATTTGCACGTCCAATGGACAGAAACCAAGATATAAATGACTGAATCTCATAAACTTTTTTGCTGAGGAAAAACAAAGGACACAGATTTCAAATAAGCTGATTTCAGATGTAACACTGAAGGTGAAAAAAACAATTCTAAGCAGGTGAAAACTCAATAAGGAAACCCAAGAGATATAAAAATATGGCGTATGGAATAACAGCTCAGAGTCACCACTCAGAGCCAGACTTCACTTTGGAGACTTTTCTTCTTATAATTTAAAACAAACAAAACCAAACAAACCTCCAAAATCTACCCTGGCTATCAAATATTTAAGCTGTGTAATCCCTGGAATATCCTATTCTGGATTCCTGCACACTGCTTCAGGGCCCGACTAAAAGCACAACATCTTCATTCCAGTCCTGCAGGTTTCATCATCTCAGCCACTGGGAGTCAGGGGGTGCCAGCTGCCAACCTCACAAAGGTGGTTATTATTATTCAAATTATCATTATTCAAAATATCATTATTCAAAATATCATTATTCAAACAATAAATGGGATACCTACGGCAAGAAGAAGGCAAGAGAAGGAGGAAGTGAAAGAAACCTGCTTGCTACAATTATGCACACAAGTAAAGCACTTTAAAATCCATCTTCCTAACTAGAAGAACTAGCAACATTTACAGTGATGGCACAGTGCATTAAGAAATTAGAAAGGCAAACACACAGAGCTAAAAGTGCTTCATGTTCTGTATCTTTGGGTAGGAATGGGTGAACTTAGAGTAAGGAAGAGTTCAACTGAAAACAGCTCCCACCCTATGATGAGACCTTTCTTTTTTTCATCTCATCTCTGATTTTGCCACAGGCATTTTAATGGAGAAGAAGACATTGGAGGCTACTGGAGAAGAGAAGCCAGCTGGCAAGTAAGAAGGTACTGTCTACATTGGGCAAGGTGACTTTGCATGAGACAAGGCTTTGCTGATGAGATAGCAAAGAAAACACTTTTAGAGATAACTAAGGTTAAGCAGCTATAATCAGGTCTTCAATGGAAAGGAGGGATGAAATTTGGAGGTACACTGTAGGCTTGGCACTTTAGAAGAATGTTAAACTGAGGAAGCTGAAAGTCTTTGAGGCTGGAGAAAGAAGCGAGTCTGAGATGGCACCAGTAGTGACAAGGAATTTCTAGAGATAAGGAGTTCACTTAGGAGTGATTGTTGGGATGGAGTCTGAAGGAGTTATCATTTGAAGGGCAGCTGGGTTGGATATCTGAGTTCCTATTTGAGATGTCCCAGCAACTTGCATATAATACTTATAATTTGTTGTCTAATGGTTTTTGTCATAAAAAAATTGTCATATAAGTACAAGAGTTCTCACTGCTCCGTGTAGGTGCCAATGGCAAGTTGGAGGAGTAGCTATCAGTGTTGTCATATAGCTAATGGAGATGGGCTTCTGCCAAGGGATTCAGCAAGATAGTCTGATTTATCTCTTCTAGTGCCTCTTTCACTACAGAGGGAAGCTGGATGACTAACATAGAGTAGGTACCTACCTTTTACATAGGTAATGTAGGTAAGACAAAGTAGACTTCAGGAAGTAACTCAAGATGACTTGAGTTTTCAGAACTTTCTACATATATTAACACCTTCTATGCATCTGCCTTCAACATTGATGCTGGACTCTGGGATCCTCAGAGCCCAGTGTTGGAAGACCATGACTGGGGAGATCAGACTCTCAGCTGACTGTTACCTTGCTCCAAAACTTGCTGCTCTGGATGTTCATAGGGGCCCAATGGGATTCAAGCCAGGGCACAGATAAAGCTGCTTACTGTCATCATGGGATGTGTCTTCACTATTTTTCTACTGGATTGGAAGCCCGAAGATGCCGCAGGTGACTGAAAGCTGAAAAATGTCTCAATTTTTAAGAAGGCTAAGAAGGAAGACCCTGGAAACTACAGGCCTGCCATTCTCTCTTCAGTGCCTGGTATAATTATGGAGATTATTCTGGGATGTATTGAAAATCACTTGAGACAAAATGTAGTCAGTGATCACAACCAGCAAGGGGGTGAACAACCAGGATCAGGTGGGGAAAGTCTTGTTTGACAAACTTAATTTTCTTTGATAACAAGGTCACCCTCCCTTGGTTGACCAAGGGAAGCCAGTAGATGTGATGTTTTTGGACTTAAGCACAATTTTTGGTACTGTCCCTTCACAGTGTTCTTCTGGATAAACAACTGGCCATCACACACATAGACATGTTCTTCATAACCTGATAATCACTTGGATGATGGGCCAGGCTCAAAGGATTACAGTAAATGGGGTTATATCATGATAGCAGCCAGTCACCAGTGGGGTTTCACAGGGCTCCATTTCAATGGCAGGTCTCTTTAGGGCTTATTCTTTTTGTAATGTTTTTATACATGATCTGGACAGAGGAATCACATGTAAATAATTGTATCTGTTGACAGTGCTAAAATAGGAGGAGCTGTGGATTTCCTGAAGGGGAGAGAGTTCTTGCAGAGAGATCTGAATAGACCAGAGAGCTGGGCAATCACCAATCATATGAAAGTTCACAACAGCAACTGCCATATTCTCCACCTGGGACGGAGTAATCTTATACCTATGGAGAAACTGGAGAATGAGAAATCTGGGGGTTTCAGTCCATGGCAAGCTGAATATGAATTAACAGTGTGTCCTTGCAGCTGAAAGTATCTTTGCAGCCTACAAGAGTATCCTGAGATGCATCAAGTACTGCATGGCCAGCTGGTCACAGGAGGTCTGCTCTGTGCTGGTATGGCCTCACCTCGAGTGCTCTGTACAATTTTGGGAGCCACAATAAATGAAGTCCATAAAGATATCAGGCTGTGTTCAGAGGACAGTGACCAAGATGGAGAAACACCTTGAGGGAAACACTTATGAAGAGTGGCTGAAGGGACACTTGTTCTGTTGAGTTCAGAAAAAGAAGGATGAGGGGTGATCTCATCACACCCTACAACTTTGGAAAAGGAGGCAGCAGAAGAGCATACACTGATCTCCTCTTTCTGGTGACCAAAGGACCCAAGGAAATGGAATGAAGCTGCATCAGGCAAAGTCCAGACTGGGCACTAGAAGAAAGTTCACCGGAAGGGTGGCTGGTCACTGGAGCAGCCTCCTCAGGAAAATGGTTGCTGCATTAAGCTTGTCAGAGTTCCGGAGGTGTCTGGACAATGCTTTTAGTCATATGGCTTCATTTTAGGAAATACTGTGAGGAATAGGGTGTTGGACATGATGATACTTATGGGTCTCTTCCAACTTGAGATATTCTGTGATTATAGAAGAATCATGGGTGGAAGAGATAGAGAGACCAACTTGTTACCTACAGCACCTGCCTCGAGTCAGACAATGTGCATAATGGATACTGTTCCAGATGACAGCAATGGATCATCAATTGCCAAATATCTCATGTCATGTCTCAAACTCATGGGTTACTTCATAACTTTATCTAAAGACAATTTACTTTCTGATACTTATAAAAAGTCACAAGTTATTTCAATAAATGACAAAAATCTATTTTTCTCAAAGCCCATCCAGCATCCACTACTTCCATTTATCTTTATGAAACTCCTGTCATACAGCTGCATCTCTGCACACTTCATAACAAAAATCACTTTTCATGTTAGCATCTACTAATGAATCTTCTTTAATTGCTGACAGCAGAATGCACAGCATCAAGTTTTTCTTTGAAACCAAATCCAGCTCATGTTGCTCATTCTTCATAGCTGCTAAAGTAAATGGCAAGCACAGCAGCCACAATGATTCGGTACATCAAGTTTAAGCTGATGCTTCAGGTAATTTTTCTGTTGCAGCTAATTTGATATTTTCTTACTTGTGACAAAGTCTGTTGCTCCCTAGACTTTTGTATGAAAACCTCACTGTGTTAGGGATGCTTTAGATGGTCAGAGAATAACCAAGACAAGGGGCACTGTGCAGTTTCTATTGCATATGTGCACATACAGGAATAGCTGAATAGGGAACCTTTAAAGCCCACCCCTGGTCCCAGCCTGTTGCTCAATGCACCTAGCAAAAATACATGCACATAGCAGAAATGTAATTGATTGCTGCTGTCAGTAGTTGGGTAAATTTAATCTAAAATTCATATACTGTAATGCCAGAAAGTATTTGAGTTACTACACTGTACAATAGTAATGTCCATAGACTTTGAAAGTTAATCTTGGTCCTTCTTTACTCCTTTGTTAGTTCTTTTTTTTTTTTATCTCTCTGACCCATCTTTTAATTTCTTGTGGTCTCCCCTTCTGTCTTACTGCTTTATGCCATTCAGCTTCCAGTTCTCCATGTAATTCCAACAACTGCTGTTCCCACTTCCCCATCATAGAGAATATGGATTTTCCATAGATAAAAATGTTAAAAAATTTGGAGTACATTTCTTGATCTCATTGTGCCATACAAGTTTTAGAAATGTAGAAAGAAAAATTACTAAGAAAATTTTTCAGTCAATTAATTCAATATTGTTGAATTTTTGCTCCTTTTTCTTAATCTTTTCTAGTATGTAACTATATAGAAAATACACATTTTGGTGAGCTTAATGTAAAATATTTTTACTCTGCCAGAAAATGATGTTTCAATATTTTTGCATAAAAAAATATAGCAACCAATACATCAAATTAGCATTTTTTATTTCCTAAAATTAACACTTTCTAATGGAAACTATTTGCCACATCTACTTATATTTAATATTACCCTGTTGGAGTGTTGTGAATATCAACAGTTATTTATTCTCTTTTAAAGACTGAAACAGAACATGAATACCAGGTGTTAAACCTGGTTAACACCATGACCCAACCAGCACAAGCTGGAAAGCATGGATGCTCCATAGTTCTCCAGGCCAAATCAAGCCTCTCAGAAGTTTTCTGCTGTACTTGAGGAAGATCACCAACTTCAGATCTATTCTTATTTTCCTCAGCTGTTTGCTTGCTAATTGGTGTCAAGTCAACTTTGTTTAAGATAAGATCTTGACATCGGAGAGTGGGAGACAGAGACTATACCTGGAGATGGAGATTTTCCTTGTTTTGAGGCTTGTATGCTCCTGTATCATCCTGACTTCAAAGTAATTAGGAAATTGATTAACTCTTAAAAGTTTTCACAGCTCTGGTCTGGAAGAAGCAGCTGCTGCTACCGAAAANGATGGTGCTAACAAAAAAAAAAAAAAAAAAAAAAAAAAAAAAAAAATTAAACACCGAGGTCCTGGACTTCTGGACAGCGATGGGATCTTTCCTACCTGCTGTTTTAGTGAATTTATTTTCATCAGGCTGCTTTCGGCTGCTCGGTGACGTGCCCCGCGCCATCCCGTCGGTCTCC
>WEIU01024771.1:1305-11530 GCA_013389925.1 Aegithalos caudatus
ATGAGCATATATAATACCTTGAATTGGTCAACATGTAGTACAAGTACAAAGGTACACGTCTAAAGTCAGCAATAAAGTTTCCATTGAAAATGTGACCTGCTCTGTACAAAGCTACATTTGCAGAATGTATTCTTTCCTTCCCAGATAGCTTTCCATTTCAGTCATAAATTGTATATTCGTCATATCCTCTAATCTTCTTAACTTAATTCCAGTAAAAATAAGCAGATTTTTAATTAAGAAAGCTGCAAGCAACCCAATCATCTATAGCTGGAGAAAGAAAAGCAAATGACGATTGTGTGGGTATAATAATGTGCTGTGATCAAGACTGAATCATAGCTGAAACCTGAAGCTGATTGTCCCGCTGTGGGTTGAATGAAATGTGAAAAAATAATTTAATGCATGCAAAACCTTTATACAGATTCCTAAGTGAATTACAAAAACTAAGATAGTTGCCATAAAAATAAATTATATTTCAGTGCTTCCACATGACTACTAATCTGTATCCCTGGACACTTTATCTTTCTATGGTGGAAAAAAGTAAAGCAAAATATAGAATCCTGAACAATTCATGATTTTATTAGTGCATTAAAAATAAAAAAAATAAAATTAAAAAAAAAGCTGCCTTTGTTTTAGTATGCATTGCTTCTCTTTTTCTTTNTTGCTTCTCTTTTTCTTTTAATATCCAGAAAATTTCAGCAACTTCTTTATTATTAGCTTCATTTCAAGAATACCAGATGGGAGACATGCCTGAGAAATATAATATTAAATGCAGTAAATAAAATGAGTAAAAATCCTTCCCAAATGCTTCCTTCCTTAAAATTAAAACAAAGAAAAGAGTGGGAAGACTACTAGAATACAGAGGCACACTTTTCTGCTTTTTCCGTTTTGTCCTGTTTTGGTTTATTTCTTTTTTAAGCGTGATTATACCATATCGTTCATGTAGCAAAGTATTTGTTTATCTGTAGTGCACCCTCAGGAGGATCCTGAGGAGTATGTCTTTGGGGAGGAATAAATACAGCTCTATAATTTTAGACTATAAAATTCAGCAAATAAGTCTTTACAAAATTGACAGTTAAACCATTCTATATTGACATCATTCAGTTTCACATTAACTTTAGCAAGACTAAGATGCTTAGTCTTTAGCAAGACTAAGAAGGGGCACCCAGATAGGTTCATTCAGAGGTTTGCTCCCAGAATGTCTGAAATGCACATGGTTTCCCTCTCCAATGGAATGCTCTCATGGAAAGACCTGTGAGAATCTTGTCTTTGGATCTAAACATGGAGGGTTGCTCAGAAACTCACAAAGAATATGGAAGTATCTCATTCACTTATGAACACATTGTTCAGTTCAAAAAGAAATCTTGAGTTTAAGGCTTTGCTTTAGGAGTGGTGTATGCTCTGTCTGAACAGACTGTCACATCCAATGTTTAAAAGCTGAAACAGCATATGGAAGAAGTATTGGAGGTATTGATGTTGCCCAATGTTTTAACTTTGTTTTTATGTTCAGGAATGTTAATTGGACCCACACAACTGCTCTCACATGTAGCATCCTGGATTTTTCCCCTGTTTTAATTTCTATAATTTATTGGCCTTTTTTATAACTTATGTTGCTGGTTTACATTTCACAAACCAAAAGTAGTGCAATGACAAATGTAGTGAATTGATAGAAGCAAGAACTAGTAGGCTGTCTACAATTACTTCCTGATCTTCGGAACAAAAGCTATGAGTGTCATCTGAGAAATCTGTATCATTCTGAGAAAGTCTGTTCCAGTAGAGGCACCTGCATTGTGTCTCTGCACAACAACAAACAACGTAGTTGGTACATTTCTATCTCCACATAAAAATCTTGCCACCATCTCTCCAATAGATTATTTTATTTAATTATACTGTATTAGTTTAACTGTTTTGTTGTAGGCTAAAACATTTCTAGACCTTCCCCACAAACTAATTTTAATGTCTTGTCTTGTATATTAGGGAACTAATGTAATGTTTAAAAATTCATTTATTTCTGAATTGTTAGTTATTTTACTATCCCTTCAAAGGCAAAACAAGCAAAATTGGGGTAAGGATAATATCTCTAAAATGTTTTTAAACAATTCATGGTAGAGGGAAAGAGATATGAATTCAGTAAAACTCATTAAACCTCTTTATAAGTATAACTTAAAAATCTCCTTTTTTCTCTTTTTGTAACCTTTCTAGTTACTCGAAGACTAAATTAGTTCCTCGTATTTTGTAAATATTCTTTCAAACCTGTATATTGCTTAAGAAAAGATCAGTCTATTAATTTGAGAGGCTGCAAAATGCAGAACTTTTCAGATAGGCTAAAGTTACCTTTGCCTTTAAATATTGTTCTGCTAAATTTTATCTGGAAAGAGATCACTGAAACTCTAAAATATTGTTGGGACTGGAGTTAAACATATTTCTTGGTTGTATGAAATACAGATGAAACTCTACATACTCAAAAAACAAAATGAAACGTAAAGTTTTGTCAGTGGAAGATGTGCTATTCATTGGACCAACACAGTTTTTTCAGCAGCATGTCTCCATGATGAGGGAAAAAAGTATAATACCAAGGGCATTCCAAATGGACCCCAGATGATCTGTTAAGCAACCAAATCCATTTGCTTTCAGCATTCAGGAGAGAAGCTTCCTGCTGTTCTTTCTTGCCTGATACAGACTGCTGGCTCTGGAATCACACTTATACCTTTGTCTTTTTTAGGAGCACATTTCATCAAGTAGGTATCCTAAGAATAATTGTAAAGCTGTATGTTAAGAAATACAGGAAATCCAGACTTCCTGTGAGGTTAGAGTTTTAGAGGTTTCCCTTACTCCAGAGAGAGGAAATTTCCAAAGGGCTAAGACAAGGCATTTAGGATAGATATCACCAGTGTACAGAAAACCATAGGTCTACTCTTCCTGAAATTGTTTCTCCATCAGGAGCTTTTTCCCCACTCTTGAAGCCCTGAATAATATACTAGCAATTGAAAGGTCCACATTTTACATAAAAAATATGGGGGCAACTTAAGGTTAATAAGATTTTGTTCAGAAATATATTCACCCCTTCTCTTCTGAGGTTCCAGGTTAAATGACTCCAGTGGTAAAATGGAAAAAAATGACGCAGGAAGCTCAAAGCAAGACAAGAAGAATATAACCCACCTTGCATTTAAGCACGTGTGAGGCTTTTTGTGGTTACCAAGGTTAGGCTCAGGCAAAAAAAAAAAAACCCTTTTTCCTCTGGTGCATCTTATTCCCATAAAATGTAGAGTGCTGACTTCACAGGAGTGCATTTGCTGAACATCTTTCAGGAACTGAGTCCTTAAATTCACTGACAGCAGAAGAAAGAGATGATTTTAAGCCAAACAGTTTGTAAATCTATATTGTGGAGCACTTTATCAGCAATAGTGGTCTGGTATGACTGGGAAGGTGACAGGGAAAAGCTGCATCACTTCTGAACTTATATCTTCTGTTTTTCTGGGTCACTAAAGACAAGATTAAAAGTACTGCAAGCAAGGAGCTGCTTTGTAATTAAATCACAAACTTGATTTAAGAATATAGAAAACAGTAATGCTGTCTTTCAGTGTCTCCTCTGGAGTGTGTTTAACAGAGCTGGTCTGTAAGAAATTCTTTAAGGGAAGGTCTTTGCAGCACATGTTCCCAAGAGAGGAAGAGGGACTGTGGAAATGTTCAAATTCTTCTGAAATAATTTAGAGTCAGTATATCCTTTCTTTAAAGGCACAAAGTTAAAATTGCTATGCTCTTCCTTATTTCCATGCTAAGTTTAATTTTACATTTTCTGGGCAGACAGGTATAACCTTGAGTACTATTAAGCACATGTGAGAACATCTAAAGTCTGCTTTATCTTTTCTAAGGAAAAGACAATATGAGACTTTGCTAAAATGTAGGAAATCATAAATTAAATTAAAATGAAAACAAAGGGCTTTAAGTTAATGGAAGTAGATTACAAATGCCCTGTAAAACCAAAATTTCTCTTTATTTTACCTGTGGTGGGACATGACACCAATAACAAAGAACTTAGCATGTAACACAATTAAGATATTACAATCTTAATATACAATACAATTGTCTTGAAGATATTACAACCACAGGACAAAAAACCCGAGAAATGTCATCATTTATAATTTTGGGAATATGAAAGACATTGCTTCAAAAGACCTCTCAGTATTAAATTTTCTTACATTAGCTGTGATGGCTTATAAAATATGAGAATATTACATGTAAATTTAATCTGAGAGAACTTGCAATATGCTGTAAAGCTGCAGAACTTTGGGTAAATGGTCTGAAATTCTGGCTTGCTGGACTGGAAATTTCTAGCATGCTTGTTTCTTCCATTTACTCCGTGTAGTAATGCAAAGTAAACATCCCAGAATGGGATGCAATTAACACCTGCTGTACTCTCTCAAATTTTGTAAACTAAACAGAGCTGAGCCAAGACAGTTCTTGGAAGATGTAGGTACTTTCTTATATATGGCTCATGAGGAAGTAAGCAGTTACATTCTGTCTTTTCTTTCCATATGTATGAACAAGGGAATTGTGTTATCTTCTTTATATGTATCAAACAAAAATGTCAAGACTGTTTGCCTAAAAAAAAAAAAAAAANTTTACTTAAATTTTAAACTGTAGGAAATGATGAAAGATTACCTAGAACTGCAAGCAAAGGGTTTGGAAAATAATGTTGTTTGGGACACTGTGTCATTCAGGGACTCCTAAAAAGAATGAAATAGCCCTTTAATAACCTTACAGCTATTAAAATTTTATCATGACTTCATAAGAGAAATCATTTTGCCATCAGAAATGCCATCCCACAAGCAACTGGGAATCCTTGGTAGAAACCGTAAATTATAAGAAGATGAGTTTCATGAATCTGGGTTATTTTTGCATGGCTGTGTTTCTTGGTATGTCACGAGTTGAACTTGTGGTTACTTGGAAGACATTTTTCTTTTCCAAGAAACTTGATTAGAGACCAATCCAAAGATATCTGGTTCTAGTTGCAGAAATTCTTTGCACCTGGTGTCTTTTTCTATTGTACTGTATCTGACTTAAAGCATTTATTTGAAGGAAATTTGTTAGAAAGGATGATTGCTGCTAAGTAAACTATCTGTTTGGTATGGATTCACAATTGTTGCTTACACAGTGAAACCGTTTGAGTTAAAGTAATCAAAGGAAATAGATTTTTTCTTCATAGTTTTTTTTATTATGCCTGGAGATTCACAATTTCCCATCCACTTGTGCTCTCAAATACTGTGGGCAATTTTCTGTGATTTAAAGCAGAATGCAACCAGGAAAATAGCAAGATTTTGAAGGAAATTTTACCATGAGAAAATCCTGTCACTGAAGCATAAAAATACACTATGTTTTCATGAGTGGATTAATTGTATTATGTAGATAATCAAAGAAAAAAGAATTTTTCAAATCAATGCTGTTATAATTGAGATACTGCAAGTATATAAATACATCCAGTTTGCAAAATTAAGAGCTCTTTTTTATTCTGCAATGAAATGCTTCCACCATTTTGCACAGAATAAACTGTTATATACTTTCTAAGGTAAATTTCCAAATCCTGGAACCAAAATCTAACACTGCTCAGCAATTGGGTGAGCAACATAAATCCATCTGTATGTGAAAGTTGTACATTAGCTGAGAATCTCAAGATTAATGCTCTAAACTTGTATCCTTTACCATTATTGAGTACATACATCTACAGATAAAACTAATCTCTTCCCAGACAGCTGCATTAACATAGCACTATACTTTATGTACTTTATCTTTTATTTCAGGGTTCAGTAGTAGGGATTTTGATTAACTCTTGGTTTTGTGATAACAGAGCTATAAAGTTTTTATCCAATCCTGGTTTATATCCAAACAGCTTAGGGAGTTAAAGCTCTCATATAACACAGCTGTACAGAAATACACCAAATTTATTGGTTAATTAAGAATTTTGTTATTTATATTGTTATGTTTACACTCAGAACTTTTGGAGAGCTGTGGGGAAAAAGTAAAATTACAGACTAGATACCAATAATGCATCAATATGTAAAGGTCTTCAAAACAAACAAACAAAAAAAGAGTAAGCTTTCTTCCCTTTTGTCTGTGTCTGAGCAATTAATACTTTCCTAGCAATGTTCAAATCCAAATGCCAAAGATTTTTTTAAATTTAAAAAAAAATTAGTGTGGTGCTATTTCTCTCTTCTGTAGTAGAAAATGCTGGAAAGAATCAGGGAAATCTGTTTTCTAGACATTTTCATTTCAGAATTACAAGTAGAGTAAGATGGCTAGCAGGTTTAAAATCCAGGCGACAAAATCATCAAGCGATATAAAACAGGATTTTTTTTTAGAAAGGGGTGGTAGTTAATAAAAAAGAAACATGAACAAAACAAAATGTAGAAGTAACGTGGTTTGCAAGAAAGAACAACAGAAGGAAAAGCTTTCTTTTATTTTTTTTTTTTCAAAAATTACTACTATTAAGAAAACCATTGGCATAGTTCTAAAAGTTAAATTATCTTAGTAATAACACTTAGTAAGGTTCCACTGGTCAAATTTCTTTTCTTTATTGATATATCCTTTAGGCATATGCAGTCTTGTGCTTAGCAAAATAAAACCTGACTTCCCTGAGGAATCAAAACAGTAGAAGATATTTCTGGATATACCAGAGACTGACATATAGTTTTACAGAGAGCAGATACATTATGATTTTTGAAAACTGAATGAAGAGTCTAATCATAAATGCTGAGGAGGGTTGCAAGCACCAGGTAGCTTATTAACTGGAATGCTGCTACCACTGTAGCTCCACTTTTCTGGTAAGGATAAATAAACTTAGAAGCAATGTTGAGATTTAAAATAAACATAGTAGTAGTAATTTCAGGCCACTAAGAGTTATGAAAACACAACAGTTTCGGACAGAACAGTAATGAAAAAGAACCTTGGACAAAAGTTCTCTGACCTCTGGCTGACACAACAGTTAATCTCATACAGGGAAACTGAAACCATGGTAAGGGTGTTTTCAAGATTCAGATCTTAGGTATGGAGATAGTAATTTTATCTGACCAAGCAGATCCTTCAGGATCAGAGGTAGAGTAATACTAGTTGCAGCAACTGAAGTGGTGCCTCCTACAACAAGGCAGCTGAGAATCATATGGAAAGATCTAAAATTTTAAAAAAAAAATCTTTTGGCTTTCAGGTCTGGACATGTAGACAATAACTTTATATTCTGCTTCTAATTTACTTTTCTGAGGTTATTCTAGCTGGAAAAGTAACTCTGAGGCCAGAAAGCCAGAACTAAGAGACTGCAGAGAGGGTGTTATTTAACATCTTAATTGGTGACCTAGGCAAAGGGATTGAGTGCAGCCTCAGTCAATTTGCAAATGACACCAAGATAAGTGGTGCAGTTGACATGCCTGTTTTAAATGAAACCCAAACCCTAACCCTAACCTCTGATATCAACACAGGCTGGGGATGAACATATAGAGAGCAGCCCTGCTGAGGACTTGGGGGTGCAGGTGGATGAGAGGCTGGACAGGACCCAGCAGTGTGCACAGCCCAGAAAGCCAAACGTGTCCTGGGCTGCATCCAAAGCAGCGTGGGCAGCAGAGGAGGGAGGGAATTCTGCCCCTCTGCCCTGCTCTGGTGAGACCCCACCTGCAGTGCTGCATCAGCTCTGGGGACCCAGCACAGGAAGGACATGAATCTGGTGGAGTGAGTCCAGAGGAGATCACCAAGATGATGAGAGAGATGGAGCACCTCTCCTGTGAGGAAAGGCTGAGATAATTGGGTTTAGTCAACCTGTAAAAAGAAGAAGGTCTATGGTGAGACTATTTACAAGATCATGTAGGACAAGGGAGAATTATTTAAATCTGAAAGCACCAAAACAGAAGAAAAGATGCTGAAGACTGAAGACTGGGTGATGTCAGGGTGAAGAGGTCCATCAAATGAGTTTTAATTCTGACTAAAAAATACAGTCTTCTGAGTAAAACTCTAACTGCCTTCTTGATTAAGAGATGTTTATGTACAAGACTAAGTTTTTGGCTAAAAAAGAGAGGTGCTGAAAAGGACTCTGGAATTGAATAATAGTGATTTAGAAATGTTGTCTGAATATGAGCAAAAGAAAATTATTTTATTTTGCTAAGGATTTTGCAAATGTATCATGATTTTATTTCACTCCAGCCTTATTCTCCAAGTTAAATTCTTCACGTATTTTCAGTCTCAGTTTCTTTGCAAAGAATCTACATTGTCAAAATCTCAGAGTAAGGTGATGAAATTTAACAGAGGAAGAAATTAGGAGATGGATGAGGAACACAAAATGGGAGATGTCAGGACCACAGAAGGTTGGTTACTGTGTGACTTATTTTATACAAGAGGATCAGTTAAAATGGATTTTAATCTAACCATACTAGTCGGAAGAGCTCACATTTTATGAATCCGAACATTTGATCACTCTATTATGTATCAACAATTTCTCAGAGGATTTTTTAATTTTCTTTTGAACATGTTTTAATGGGGAGTTCTTTCTGTCATGCAGACAGGTTAAATAAACTAAAAAAAGTCTTCTACTGACATGCTCTGAATCAAACTGAAAATTGTTCAATAAGTGATGAGCCTGTTTCTTACTTCTTTTCAGCTGTTGTGTTACCAAAAAATAAGAAAAAAAATCAAAAAACTCCAATGTAGAATTAACATCTATGTAGCATTAAGAAGCAGGCATTCTTTAATTGGCTCAATGAACAGGGAAATAGCAGGGGAATTTGGAATCCTCCCAAATACATGCATACTGAGTACAATAACGTTTCTGTTTATATACTCTGTTCAACATACCTATTCATTGATTGTCCCAGACTGTCTTGGTTTGGGAAGACAGGTGTCTGCCAGGGAAATCTGGTGTTTCCATTGGAATGGAGAATGTAAGCCCCCTACCCCCTCCAAATTATTATAATTTTTCAATTAAGGACTTTCAGGCAAAGATTTGGGTATAGGAATAACCATTCTTTACTAGGAATATTAACAATACAAATTTAGTTAGTACAAAAACCAAGCAAACAAACAAAAATCCTAGAAACCCAGACAGAGTCAGAAATACGACCTGACATCCTGTTGGTGCAAGGTCAGAAACAGTCCAAAGTAAGTCCTCCTGGCTAACAGATGTGGCTCTGTTAAGTAGAGATGACCCTGTAGAAAGTCCAGTGGTGGTGAGATGGGTCCAGTCTTCCTCTAGGAATCCAGTGGAACCATATGCTTTGTGTTCCTACGTCTCACTTTTATCTAGGTAGGATCGGTTGGCTCCCCCCCACCGGGTGGAGCATCTCACACTGGGATGATGTAATGTGTCATGTCATTGGTGAGCCCTAATGGCCCATTATCAGTAGATATGCCCCTGGAGGGAGGATGGGTGGTGAAAGAGATAAGGAACACTGCCTCACTTGGTTTTAACAGCCCACCCATTATCAGAAGGTATCCTCCCCTCTCCTCCCTGGAGTTACAGAGATAATGAAAAAAACCACCTCCCCAACTGCTTTTCAACAGATGAAACAGAATACACATTTTTTTGGTTACAAAACCCAAGACACGGACTAAACGTACATACAATAATCATTTCCCCATAATCATTAACATATTTCCCCCGCCCCTTTACATATGCATTCTTCTGTCCTGGGGGTTTCTCTGGTGGTCCCTAGTGGCCACAGACCCCAGTGTTACAGCCGACAGTCGAGTAGGCAGGGCACTGGGGCTGCTGAGCTCCAGTTCTCCTTATAGTCAGCATTGTACAGTTCTATAGGCCAGTGGTTTTGGTAGATCAAACATTGTGTTAGCTCACCAGGTGTAGACAACATCTGGTAACAGCTGGATAGAGACTTCACAGTGCAGATGCTTCAAATGATATTTTGCACATTCCTACCCATCTGTCACTGCTAAATGACACATTAAGTCTGATTACCTATGGTATTGACTTAACTTGAACTGATTCTCTATTAATACAAAGTAGTGCTCACACAATTAATTACAATGCCTAACTTGTAAGGCAACAACTTCAGTTTATGGTTGGTTTGGAAGCCTAAAACTAGTGTATTCTTTACTTAGCATGTGTATAAAACTTTGTCCTGATTTTTCTTTTTTTGTCAGGTCACAAACAAACACATCTCTAGTATATCAAATGCTAATGAGAAGCACTTCACAAAAATAATGAATAGCAGTATTTTTCTTCTTTTTTTTTTTTTTT
>WEIU01024775.1:16492-29803 GCA_013389925.1 Aegithalos caudatus
AAAAAAAAAAAAAAAAAAATTGAACTTATCATCATTATACTAAACAATCTTTGGGTGGAAACTGAAATTTGGCATCTTCCCTCAATTTTTATATCACTTTCCAAAAGAGTATCAAAAGTTTATCAAAAAATATTTTCCTTTCATTAGGAAAAACAATGACAGACTGTCTCTCTTTCTGGTCCCTTTGAGTTAGTACCTGAAAAGAATTTACTGGGGAAAAACAAAACTCAAAGAAGTGAATATATATTTTGTTGAAGACATGATGATGTTTGAGGACTTTATCATCATATTAGTGAATTCCTTAATCTTGTTTACATTGTTGTTGGATAACTGCCCTCTTTTCTTACAAGTCTAATGAGCTATATGTGTCAGGTGGATGAAGACTGTAAAACAGAAGAAAAAAATAAGTTACCTAACTTATCAGTCTCACAAAGTGCTTTGAAGCACAGACAAAAATATTGAAGAGAGCTGAACATTTAATGTAAAAACACTGGAAAGTGATTAAGGCCCTGGAGACCTGGGTTTCTGAGAAAACAATCTTTTAAAGTGTGTGCAAATACAGAAAGGGGAGGGACTTTTTGTTGTTTTGCTATTCTAGTACATAATTTTATTTTTAGAGAAGAGAAAAATAAGCCTATAAATCACAAATGGGCAAAATAACTCACCCTGAGTCTTAACAGATGGGCAAATCTCCCAATCCTTCATAACTCCTGTAGAACTGTTGATGAGGCCTGACGGCCCCCTCAGCACTGGATCCACTTATTCCTCAGTAGCTGCAGGAGAATATTTTATGTGAAGTGTCCCCCTTTCTTCAGTACTCATAGTATTGCAGCAAAAAATATATATATTCCTTTCATGGATGATCTAATTCAGTGGCATTCTCTAAACTAAGTATTAAAAAAATTTTGGGGTCACAATCAGTTTCCACTTGGCCAGTATTATGTATAGTGAGCTTGGAACACACCCTCAGAAATGGGAGTGGCATGTATGCCCACCAGAGTATGCAATATTTGGTTTAGCTGCCTTCACTTACTAACTCAATAGAGAGAACCCTTCAGATGAGAAAACAANAGCTATAAAAGTAGTGTAGATCTAGTCAGCTTAATGCTGAACAAAGTGAAATGTTGTGGCTAAAATTGTCTGAAAAAAGATGAGTAGCTAAGCAGCAGCACTTTCATTCAGATGACATTTCATAATTGCTATGTCAGTGATAACTAACAATATTGCTTGGAATAAAAATGTTGAACCATAAAGTTGCTTAGTAATAACTTCATTAAATAATTCAATTATGTTTCAAGGATGGATGTCTTACATTTTAAATCAATTAAACTTGATTTCTAGTTCAATTTTTTAATCTCAAACCATTTAATGCAAAGATAAAGCGGCTGCTTAAATGATGCCTTATGTATAGATTTATACAACTACAATAGAAAATATAAAGAAAAGGAAGAAAAATCTGTTCATATCAAAAGCAGCTGAAATGTCTCTGGCTGTCAACACTGCCAACACATCTAGTTAAGTTGGGTAGTTTAAAAAATGAGTCATTGCAGCATTTATCAGTGAAATTATAAGATGTTCATTTTGTTTTCCACTCTGAGGAAGCAGGACATGCTGACTCCTAAAACAGTCCAATGGTGTATCATTTTGTATATTTGTTTGTTTTCCCACAAGGGGGAAAAATACAGTACCTAATAACTTAATTTATACAAAATTTTGCCTCCTATCGAAATCAAATAAATTAAAGTCTTTGGAAAATCTTTAGTTCTTTAGAATAATTCTGGAAATATTTGCACTATTTTGTTTACTCTAACTTATTTTGATTGTATTAAATCAAAGAGGTATTAATTAATGATATTAGTTTCTAGATGTAAACTAACTTGGATATACAGATTGGATTTCCCTTATACCCCCATAAACAAGCATAATAGAACTAGAACAAATTTCACTTTCTTCTAGGGATAGTCTCCTGACTTGCTTGATTATTAAAATTACTGAACAGGTACAACTCATTTGTGTGATCTGCAAAAATACAAGGCCAGGAAGAAATTAATTTAAATTAATTACATTTCATGTATATGCTTTAAAACATAATAAATATCAATAGCCAATGAATTACTAGAGTTATTATTATCTGAAAAATTATCACTATGGAAAACAAAAAAGTGTCAAGAATTTGTATAAATAGCCTTGCTTTTGATTTATAAGATTTTTGACAAAGAAAAGTATGAATTATTTTTATAGCACTGCCTTTCCTGTTTACAAAATGTCTTTGTTGTTGTTTCCAAATTTACATAGTTTTAAACTCTGGAGCAGTTGTTAATTTGTACTGTAAGATCAGCTTTTTATTGTAGATGACTGTGTTTGGAACCAAATGCCTAAAACTTTTTCTATACTTTAAAAAAAAAAAAAAAAATTCTCTATGTTGCCTTTGATCTTTTTTCCTCTTTCTTATACCAAAGTAAAATGTACTATTATAGCAGCTTTTTTATGGCTTAAGATAGCTATGTAAGCAAAAGGCCCAGAACAAATACCATGTGCCTTCAAACATAGTTCTTTGTTAGTATTTCATGCTGTATTTTTCATAAACATAGAGACTCAGAATACCTATTAAAGACATTTGTTTGACATTTTGATATTTTTGCAATAATTTTACCTTGATTTATTGTTCTTTTAACACTGGTTTTCTGTTTAATGCATCAGTTAGAAGACAGCAGAACTACAGTTTGCAGAATGATCTCTTGCTTGTTTATCCAACAATGTATGCAGCTGTTATACAAAAGATGAACTTATCTCCAACCATATTCTGCTTTATAAATACAGCAACATATTACATGGCAAGGCAAGCTATGGAAAGTTATATTGTAGTTATAAACAGTTGTTTCCTGAAATAACCATTTCCATGTTCTGTGGCAGCCAGAAAAGCCAATGAGATACTCAGAATGAACACAAAAGACACTAGGATGAAGAGAGAGAACATTATATTCTACTAAATAAAATACCAGCATCCTGAGAACAGTGTTTATTTCTGCTCTCCTAATTTCAAGAACTTTGAGGTACAGACGAGGTACAGAATAGGACATCGATACAACGATGATCAGGATATTATACCAGGCTTAAGAGTAGGGCTCAACAAAGCTAGAGTTCTTGGAATAGAGTAGGCTGAGGAGAAATATGGCTAAGATTTAGAACATGAAATAAGCTGAACATTAACAGTTAGTCACTAAGGGACAATTTGTGAAACTTGAAGGACAACAGTTTCAGCTATATAAAGGGTGTCATTTTTTAAAACAGAAGTTAGGAAATATCCAAAACAAACTGAGCAAAAAGTGTGGGTGTAGAAAAGGTCTATGAAGAAGACACATCCAGAAAATCAATTAAACATGGCAAAAAACCACACTGCAACAAAACATCTTCCAGGAGGACAACCCCAAAACCACATTTCAAGCAGATTTTATTGAGCTTATGTGGCAAGATTTTTGTAGCAGTAGAGCTGCAAAAGTAGTGGTTGTGAAAAGAGATCAGGAGCCGACCCTATGTGTAAGAAAGACAGCCCCAGGTGGCTCCAAGACAGATATGCCACTGGCAAAGTTGACCCAATCATCAACTTTGGTGACGTTTCTATGATAAAATACTCGAGAAAAAAAAAAAAAAAAAAGAAAAAATACCGGGCTGAAGTTTTATAAGAGAGGAGTGAGCAAAATATGAGAGGAAAAACCCTGCAGACACCAAAGTCAGTGAAGAAAGAAGGGGAAAGAAGTGCTCCAGATGCCTGCAGCACATGGAGAAGACTGTGGTGAGGCAGGTTGTCCCACTGTAGCCTGTGAAGAAAACCACACCAAAGCAGATACCCACCCTGCAAGTATTCAGGCCATCGATGAAGGTCACCATCCATGAAGGTCACCATGTTTTGGTGGATGTGCCCCAAAGGAAGCTGCATTCCACAGACACCCTGCACAGGAACATACTTTCTGGCAGAATGAGAAAACTCTGTGAGAGGTTCTTTAAGGAAGGACTTCTCATGGGAAGTACTACTCCATCCTGTAACAGGAATAGCATGAAGACAAGGGAGCAGCTGAGACAAAGTACTGTGAACTAACCACAACCCCTTCCCCATCCCACTGCACCACTCAAAGGTAGTGAGTAGGTGGAATAGTCAGGGGTGATGCTGTTCTCTGGAAGAAAGGAGGGGTGGGGAAAAGGGGTTTTATTTTGGTTCTTATTTCCCATTAAATTAGTCTCTTTATAATTTATAATAAATTAAATTGATATTCCCAAAGTAAAATAATTTTTTCCTGTGTCTATAATTTTTGAGTGATCTCCCCGTCTTTATCTTGACCCATGAGCTCTTTCTCATTATCTTTCTCTGCCTTTGTTGCTGAGCAGTGAGAGTGAGAGCAGCAGATGTATATCTGGAAGCCAGCCAAGGCTAACTTACAACAAGGACCATGCAAGGATATACTGTGTAATGCCCCTATTACAAGAATTCTGGATAGTGAAGAAGTACAAAGGGGATGGAGCAAGCCATTATCTTGGCTCATGCTCTTTTTCTTAACAGCATCCCCTCTTGTCACTGTCTGAGACAGTATATTTAGCTAGATAGATTGACCCAGACTGTCTGACCCAGTAGGACATTTCATATGTTCTGATATTATTGTGTGGTAATGGTAGGAGCACTAGACTTACTTTTTTCAGTACTTGAAGCACTGGACTTCCTTACTTACTTTTTTGGTATTTTTATTTCCTTTAAAAAATTGCTGGTTATGAAATGAAACTGACTTGCGCATGTGTGGCATGATGTCAGAAAGACAGATACTGACCAAGATTAGACGTTGACATAGATAAAGAAAGCCACACATAGTCTTCTGGGATCTATTCTTCTGGGAGTGTTTTCAATATGACAGATATAAAAGCATGGATAACCCGTGCAGTTTATAAACAATTCATGGCATCAGATGTCAGGAGGTACAATTAGTCATTATTTCAGGCATTGTCTTACCTGAACAAAGTGGTAAAACCCTTTGTTCTGCTTGACTTGGAATTAAATGAGGTAAGACTCAAAGGGAGAGGTAATATATTTTGTTTGACTGGGATAACTGAGAAAAATAGTTAAGCTTTTGTACACCAAAAGATTTCTATGGCTCTACAAGAGGGTTTAAGTGGATTGCATTGTCTCCTCTTTTCTTATGATCCCCTTATTCACCACACGAGCTGATGTCATGAGCTATGATCTCAGGAACCACAGCTCCATTTCTCTATTTATAAAAAAGACACATTTATTTCTAGTGTCACAGTAGTGTTCCAACATTTTCTATGCTATGGAAAATTGATGACCAGAACAGAAGGAAAATTAACCCATTCTTTTCGATTTCTTCCTTCCTAATGGCAGAGAAGAATGTCAAAAAATTATTACCATGCATAATTTATATATATTTTATTTTTATATCTGGAGAACAGTTCAGAATACTCGCAAACCATTATAAAGTTGAAACACAGATTTGACATCATAATGAAAGAATTTGGAAATTCTCTTCACGTTCTTGTAATAATAATATCACAGAACAGTAAAGAAAGTATAATCCACCCATCACGAATTTTAAAGCAGTTTAAAGTCAAAGGCTTTCTTTCTAAACCAGAAGAAAATATCACGCAATTCTATTTTAAAAGTCAGTGAAAACCAGTAGATCTTAAATCTGCTTCCAGGATGCTCCTGTCTCATTGATTCAGGTTCACCAGTGACTACCACCAGAAGTTCACTGTCTCCACAATCTATTTGTAAATACAGATAAATGACAAAGAAAAGCAAGAACTGACTTATTTTCCGTGCTGATTTTCTTTCATGGTAAAATCATTCTACTCTAAATGAAAATAAATTTGAGCACTTGTTCACCCAGTTTGGTCGATTAGCAAACACAAACAAAATGCATGCTGAGGTACTAAAATACAGTTGAAGCTTTGAAATGTTTGGCTGCTTGAACTTCTTGTAGANGATGGTCAGAAGTGCCTAGTAATTTTCCTAGGAAAAAAAAAAGGCAACACTCCCTCTAAAAAAACCTCTCTATAACCCTATCCCCTTTTCCCCCTCCCTAAACACCCAAATAGTCATCAAATTAATACAAATTCTCTAGATGTCACAAAGAAATCGTCAAAGTAATGGGCTCTCCTTTATAGGATAATACAATATTTGCAGGTCAGGTTTAGGTGATTTATCACTATTTATGCAAAGGCACTTTAAGTCAGATTGATGTACATAAGAAAGAAGAGTGGCAGAAGCCTTGATAAGGGTGATAGGAAACTGATCATCACGGTCCTGTAATATGAGATCTGTCCTTGTGTCAGGTATGACAGTGGAAGTACAGCTTCCTCACATAGTTTCAGGTCTCTTAAGGCTGCACTTGGGGATAACCATACAACTTTGTACAATATCTCTTTACCTTCTACATGATACTTTCAGGTGATTGTCACAGTCATTAATTTAATCTAGCTCATAGAATTGACAATCCAGTGAAAACTAGAGGTCTTCAGGATTCACAGTGGGAGGATAATGAAAAATTTGAATGTCTAGAGGGAGAAAATTTCTTGTTAGTCTCAATTAAAATAGAATGTATATGCATATAAGAGAATACATGCCTTGATATATTCTATTAGAATCCAATTGAGGTCATCATCTGCACGTCACTTAGGCATAACAACTTTATATACTATTAAATTAAAAATTCTATATTAAATATACAGACTTAAACAAAAGTATAGAAGAATGCTGAATTCCTCTCCCCCCTCCCTTTTTATTTATCTCTCTTTTGTAGATTTTATTGTGGTTTTATGATCCCACAGCACAGAGTAAAGAAAAAAAAAGTGTCATTTTCATAATGTAATTTGCATAGTACGTCATAAAATGGATATTTTTAAACCATAAAATTTCTCAGGAGAGCTTTGTTGAGAGCTTTACAAAATCTCCAGAAAACTGAAAATAATGTAAAACAATTTCTACTAACATCAGCAAAGGATGAAATAATGTTTTTAGGTTTGGTCCAGATATGCATAGAAAAATTGGTATTTTTTTTAAATATATCTAAATATAATACCTTCCTAATTTATGAATCAATCTGTATTAAAAAAAAAAAAAAAAAAACAAAAACAACAACAACAAACAAACAACTAAAAAACCACATTGCTCCTACAACTTACATTTCCAACAGTAGTTCCAGTACACTTGGAAGTCCAACAGTACTTCCTTTTCCTATCATATGTCACTGTTTCTGTTCTGAATAATTAACAAATCTAGGCACTGTAGATAAATACACACACTGGTGAGGGAGTGGGAAAGCAGAGGAGGAAGTAAAATTTCAAAAACCTCACACTTTAGCAATATTTACTGAGCTAATCAAGTTTCACATTAAGTACTGAAATCCTTTTAAAATATCTGAATTACCAGACTAATTTAAAGAATAAACAGAACTCAAAGAAGCAAATACATACTTATTTTTAAGGATTTTTATTTCTTGGACATAAAAAAATATTTCCAGGTACTAAAGAAATCCCAAAGCAATCTTGAAGTGGTGAAATCAGGTATCTATGACCATGGGAAAATACATAAAATATGGCTTTTACTTTGTCTACTCTCTTCTCTTTCCACTCTCTATTTCCCATGTGGAAAAAACAGTTTTCACTGGTTGCAATTTTCATGAAAATTTCTTTTCACCAAAGTGTAATAAATTGACTTTTTGCCAAAAAAATCACAGCATTTGAAATGTTTGGGAGATTGCTTTCTTAATAATTATTCACCTTCATCTGTACTTAGTGGGGTCTAATGCAGATCCAAGTGCAAATTTTTGTATAACATGGACATGACTAATGTGCTCTTGAGGGTGATAGAATATCTACATGCCAGTCTGTGTGGTTTGACCTGTGATTAGGAAACACTGCAGCTCAGGAAGAGTGTGAAGTGTCCTGTACTGATGAGGAAGTAGTGACAGTGACAACCTGTGGTGAACTGACTGCACTGGAGGGGAAGGAGGTACAGAAAGTCAGGAGGAAAATTGAGCCCAGGAGGAAGGGAAAGGTGGGGTGCTTTTAAGAGTTGGGCTTTTTTTCTTATTATCCTATACTTATTTGATTGGTAATGAATTTATTTTAACAAGTCAATTCTATTTCACTCATGACTGTAATTGGGAGTGACCTCTCCCTGTTCTTATCTTGTCCCATGAGTCCTTTGTTATATTTTCTCTCCTCAGTCCAGTTGTGAATGATAGAATGACTTTAGTGGGCACCTGGTGCTCAGCCAGGATCAACCCATCACACTTCCTGCCTGCCTGCCTGCCTGCCTTCCTGCCTTCCTGCCTTCCTTCATGCCTTCCTTCCATGTTCTAACATAAGTATACTTTGAGAAAAGAATAAATAAGTAATGAATAAAAACAGGATCTCAAGATGAACCAAAACTTTACATACTGGCAAAAAGATATGTTCTTCTGCTTTGGTATTGTAGTATGACCAGGAAAAAGCTTCATAGTAATTTTATTTTAATTTTTTTTTTTATTTTTTAATTGAACAGAAATTCACTTGTCTGCATACTTGACTTAATAGAATATAATTCTTGTATAGAAAGAGAAAGTGAAATAGTCTTGTGCATATAGTTAGACTGTATTATATTCTGACTAGACTTTCCTACACTTCATCATCTTTGGTCCAATCATAACCAATAATATTGAAAAACTTAATATATTGTCTAAAAGTCATTGTTATGGAAATAGAATTGGAAATAAATTATTCATAAATATTGAAGCATTTTTATTTTTCCCACATCTATACAGCAGGGAAAAAATCCTGTATCTCACTGACTTCTGTTTAATTTAGAAATTGTACTTTTATATTTCCTATCCAACTTAAAATGCACTAGATTTATGATCCTGAAATTAGGGAACGAAAAATCTTAAAGTTCAGATTTAGTAAGGAAATTGCATTGAGCTAACATATACCATGATATTTATCTAATTAGATGCAGATATTTGCACTAAACAGTTCAGTCAATCTCCTTTAAATGGCAATGAAGACAAATAATTTCAGGATGCAATTCATGTTAGTCTTATATCCATATTTTATCAAGTTAATTCATTAAAAAATTCTCTCCTTCACTCTTTGTAAAGAGAGACTAGAATGTCTATTTCAGTCATAAATATCTACACTGAAGACCTTCAAGAAGGATGATTCCTCTAAGAGAGTCCTCCCTAGACTGATTAGTTATGAAGTCATTACTCTTAACATATCTAGTATATACCAATACTTTTAAGGTTTGTGGTAAACACAAATGATCTATTGAATGTTCAGATTTATTCTGAATTACATGACATTAATAAAAAGAGAACTGTGTTGTATCAATAAACTTAAGTATACGTCTACATCAGATCACGAATATATTTTGTCTCTCTATTTTCATACAAAAATTCAGAAATCACAAACCTGAACAGATTTTCTCTTGGTTGAGAAGTTTAATGGATACTGGAAGCTGAATGCCTTATCAGAAACGTAGGGAATGCTTGTCCAGGAAAGAATGTTCAGCATTCATGTTCAAAATATCATCAGCTCACTGTGATTTAACCTACTCCTTATATTTGTTGATGTACTATTCTTCTATCTCTTCTCCTCTAAACAAACTTGTAGATTGCTATGTTTTCACTTTTATAATATTGTATTTTTTGTGCAAAGGTCTGTTTTCATATGGAATGGTCTGTTTTATCAGACATTAATATATTCCTTCAAAAATTAATCCCAAAATATAAGACTTAAGATTGATTAAAATTCCTCACCTCAGCCTTTTCCATCAGCAAATTGTTTATGTAGTAATTCATGCTCATTTTGAAACAAGTCAGGTCCCTGGGTGATATAATTTAGAGTTACACTTTGAGGTACATTGATCAACACCATTTGAAGATTCAGTTAATTATTTTTAATGGATGAATGACCAAAGTATATTTCCAGCTTCTAAGAGCTTTTAGATGTCAAAAGGGCTGCACAGAACTTGCATTTTCTGTAGAACTATTTATTGTGAGTGTACTTCAATATCATCAGCATCAGTCTTGTTACACAAGATGCAAGAAGATTCAATGTAAGCAAGCTGTAAATAAAATAAATTTCTTGACAAAGTGAAAGTTCTTTATTTTTCTGCTGTCAGCACTTTTAGAATGGAACAAAAATGAATTAATATTAAAAGGTGCTTTTAGAAGATGATTCTGTGTGTATGAGTTTTATATCAATTGCTTCTAAGGTTTATCTGACTGGTCTTTACATAACTGCGGTTTATATTTCTTGTTGTAATATAGTAGATACACGATGTAACCATGAGTACAGCCATTAAGGAATATGTTTTTACAAGAGCTATGCACATAAGTCATAGGGTATTTTTCTTAAAATCTGAAAAAAGAAAAAATCTAGAAACTTTGATGTCCTCCGTATCGTTTATCACACAGTTATGTTCTGTATGAATTTCAGTATCTGTGAAAATTTGTATTGTGAGAACTACAGCTCTGCTTCATTAAAGTCTCTTAAGCATCATATACTTTTTTAAACATTTATGAATAAATGAACTGTAGGGCTGCTAAGTTGAAATTGTGCTAAATAGCACTTTCTTCTCTCCAGTCTTCTTTACAAAGTACAAAATCCTCACATGGGTTATGTTAGTCTTTTGGGAAAAAGACAAAACTGACAGCACAGCAGGCTGTGCTGATGACCTAATTCAACATCGCTTTCAAGGAATTACTTTTTCAGTACCATTGTTACAGGATTTCTATAAAAGTGGTATTCCTTCCAGAATTATCTTTTGAACAAAAAATGAACCAGTGACCTCTCTGGCACTAATATGCATAACATTCTGAATTATCTCTGTGAAGATAATTCTCAGCCATGCATTATATTAAATTTGAATGTGTTCATTCATATTGAATGATCTGCTGAGACTTTCTTCTATCTGCAATAACCAAAGAACTTCCATGTGTTTCTGTAATCAATCCTAGGTGACAATAATATATCTTGAAAAAATAATAGCATGTACATGACAACAGAAATGAAGATATATTTCTTTTTCATTGTGATTATACAACAGAAAAATAACTGGCTTTTATGCAAAAGCATATTTAGTTACTTAAGAAGCTTTTTTGCTTTCTTCAGTTAATCTCTACTTTTTTTTTCTTTTTTTTTTTATACTTAGAGCAACACTTAATGTTGCAAAAACACTTTTGCAGTTTAAAGTGCAGTTTTAGCTGATCATTAGGGATTATGTAAGGAACAGAAGGAAAAGGAAGTTGCAAAAAAGATTACCTGCTCATTATTCTTTGTAGTTTTTCAGGTAGGTAAATATTGATTACTGTCATAAAGAACTAAAATTTCTAGGCTACTGCTAGTTAAAGTGAATATTTAAATACTGAGAGGAAGCATAGGAATTATCTGATCTGCATCTCTTGAACAATAGACAAGTATTCTGGCAATGGTGTTTCATCTTCTGACATTTTACTTAATTAAAATGAGTCTTAACCCTAAGAACAGATATATTTCTTTCTGCTTTATTAATAAATATGGAATAAATAACTTTACAAATCTACTCCCTAGTATAACAATGGTACAAATATTACTATTTTTCCTTACTAGTCATCTAGAGTTAAAAGGATTTCTACATTGTTTGCCAATAATATGCAGCATATTTCTTACTTGATTTCTAGGTGTGAACCAATGGAAAATACCAGGAAAAGCATAAAAAATTTATTGAGGTGAAACATACAACCAAAACATATAACCACATTTTTTAAAATATGAATAATGAGGATACAAGGATTGGAAAATATAGTTCAGGTACTTTTTAGGAAATTTTGCAGCTATTTAGAAGAGTTGCCTTTTTTATTGTATTACTCTTAGAAAGACTCAGAATTAAAGTCTACTGAACAGAAGCAATCTGGAACACAGGACTGCATCTTTCAGTTCACTGTCCTTACATTTCAGAGGAATTTAAGTGAACATATGAATTGTCTTCTGTGAGGCATATTAGCAGCTCTGTCTCCCTACAGAATACACCCAAGCATAATTTCTTTTAGCCATTTCTCTGGTGTCCAGACAAGGTAATTCTCTACAGTCATTTGAGCTCAACTCAAATGAACACAAAATTGAGTTTTCTTGTAGTATGAAATTTTTAGCCTTCCCTGTGGATATTGTGAATATTTTCCTAGAATTCTTGCACCAGTTCTGCACGAGAATTCATCCAATTCATGCTGCAGTCAAAATTTTCCTGTACATCCATTTCAGTGTAAGTAAAAGAAGTAACATTTTTTTGTGGCACATCAGTTGAGACCTCAGATGGAAGACAAGGTCAAATTTTTATTTTTATATGAATTTTATATAATAGTTTATATTGTTTGATGTACTTTTACCAACTTCTTTACCTCCAAAGATTCCAAAGATAAATTTTACTGAAATATTTTTTCACATAGCAGGGATTATTAACTAGGCTTATAGAAGTCTATTTCATGAAGATTAAACAATGGCACTTGAACTTAATTTTTAAGATGAAGAATTCATGTAAAACTTTAAAAAAAACCCACACCTTATACTGGAGATTAGCTGTCAGATTTTAAGCCTTTAACAAAGACTTTAACCTTGGCTTTCTAGCATAATGCAGCTTGAGATGGTAATCCTATACGCTACCTTTCCTTTTGGATAGGGCTGCTTTCTAAACTGGAAATTACAGACCACGCTGGCAGCTTAGTTGGATCTGATATTCTTCTACATTATTGGAGAGGATAAAGAAAGTAGGTCACCCGTAATAGTTTATAGTAACAAAGTAGAAGAAAGAAAGCCTTGATTGTCCAAGTGTCTCGGCAGGAACACTTCATCCTGTTATCTTGCAGGAGGGCCAGGTTTGAGTGTTCCCTCTATTGGCTGACAAACAGAACTACCTTATCATCAAGCTCAGCTGTCAGAAACTCTGCTCACTTTAAAGGAGGAGAGTGAGGTGGTAAGAAAATAAGAAAGAAAAATATGATCTTCTAAATTAAAAAAACAACAACTATTTTCTTCTGTATTTCAGAGGACAAAGAAGAAACCTTAATACTTCTGAAACTTGTCGTATTACAGTGCCACATTTTCTGCAATAATTTTTAAAAAATTAAAACATTTTATTATATTTTATTATTCAGAACATAGGACAATATATCTTCAAATTCAAGCTGTACAAAGATGTCACATTTTAAATGTATTATCTATTTAAACATTGAAGATACTTCTTTTGTAGAATAGATTGCAACATGGAAGAAAGTTGAAGGATGGGAGAGAAAC
>WEIU01024776.1:0-16432 GCA_013389925.1 Aegithalos caudatus
TAATATCATGCAATGGAAGGGGATTCTCATTTAATTGAATTGGAGATGAAACACATTAGCTAAGAAAACTTAATCAGTGCAATAATATTAAAATGGGCCACTCAGACAAACTACACTGATTAAGTCACTTGAAAACATTTCCGTAATCATCACTGAGACCTGTGGCATNTGAGACCTGTGGTGTTAATGATTTAAACTCAGTTTTCTACTCCAGGGAACAAAACTGCAATTTCATAGCAGACAATTAGAATACTTTAAGCCCTCTCTCACACACTACAATACAGTCTCCTGGCAGAAGCACAGGGCCTCATCCTGCAGGGATACATCTTGAGCTCTGACATACAAGGTCTGCATGGATGCTGGGATGTTTGATTTAAGATGGGAGACAGCCCTGAAAGCACCTGGCTGGCTGGGAAGTGTTTCTGAGGTCCTGGCTGTGGTTTCTCTGCAGACTTCATCTTTAATCCTGACTTGTTACTGATGGCACATTCCGATGCACCACAACTCTAAACCTAGACAACTCTGAGCTCCAAATGGCTCCCAGCAGACCAGGATTTTAAAACTTGTATTCACACACAGTTGACATAACTGGATTTAAAATTTTCATGGAACATGCATTTCTAGTAAAACTCCATGGATGCATTTGTTGTGTCAAAGCTCAGCTGGGAGGGGTTTTACATCAGCTAAGCAAGACTAAGTAAACATTACAGGATGTACAGAACATCTTGTTTCCCCATGTCTGCTAGTTCCACCCCAAATATTTAGTAGAAGTATATCTTAGTCTGCATCAGTGAGGACAATGCCCTTAGAAAGCCATGTTAATGGAGAATGCCACTTTAGCCTCTCATACAACCCTGAACAAACCCAGGGATGTGTCCACTGTGCTGTGCCCAGAACTACCATACAGTCCAAGCTCATCATGTGCCTGGAAACTGGAGACTGAGCTGGCAAAACCTCATCAGATGCTTCCCTGGCTGTCAGTGACAGCACGCTCAGCACTGACAGCTCGGACACATTGCAGATTTCTGATGCCCCCTATATTTTTAATTAATTTGCAGTGTTAAGACATTCAAAATCCTACTTGCAGACAGTCAAAAGCAAATTCAGTCTTTCCATCTTATCAGTGCCATGAAACAAACTCCCATCAAAGTGGCAGCTGAACTGAGGCCACCATGGAGAGGCAACAACCTGAGCTGGGCAAAGAGAGGAGTCAGCTGTGCCAGCTGAAGGAATGGCACTGTTATGCAAAAAGCACCCGATCCCACTGCCCAGGAACAGTGCTACTTGCTTTACCTCTTGTCCTCGCTCTCTCCCTGTGAGGGCATCACAAGCTTGGGTCAAGATGTGACCTTTCTTTGAGCAGCTTCTCACTGCAGTTCTTGAGCCCTGAGCTCCCAGCCCTCACCACCCACATCCAAACAAGCAGGCAGCACTTTGAACCCTCAGCTGGAGAGAAGCCTTGCTTAGGCTGGCTGAGAAATACTTAAAACCAAGCTGATTTCAGCTAAAACTAAAGATAACCTACCCCTGCCAGAAGGTATATGATAAACCCAGTATGACAAACCTAAAGCAAAATAAACCACATGATATGTCGGGTTATTCACTAAGGTCACAGATTCTTCCAAAAGGATCTGCTACTGCTCCCACTCCACTAACCTTGTCCTCAAAATATAAAAGAAAAAAAGGAAAAAAACCCCACCAAAATGCAACAAACCAAAAAAAGCCAAGAAGCAAAACTCCTCTATGAGCAGCAAGAGATGGTTCAAAACAGTTTCATTCCTATCTGTATCTCTTGAAAGATTTTCAGAAGACACAGTTCTACTCCTCCATGGATTATTCTGGCTAAAAATGTGTGTGACATTTTAATTATCAAGTACAAATGTTACTGCAAGTAAGCAATGAAACAGATGGTGTCCTGAATTTCACAGAACAGCCACTTTTCCAGCTCAAATTTACAGTTCACCAATCATCAGCTTTAAATTCTGTCTCTACTGCATCTCCCTTACCCATCTGAAAGACCACAACTCCCCAATGCTGACAGCACAGCTCTGGGAAAGTTGGGAAATTTGGGGAAATTCAACCCAAGCTGTCCTCCTCCAAGCAAATGTTTTCAATGAGGAAACAAAGTGGAGCACAACTGTATCATCCCAAAAGCATGGCAGATAAGAAGTGGGAGAGCACTGAGGAACTGCCCTACTCAATGGAGCAAAGAGGTGATCCTGATACCTCCATCTCCATGAAGGACCTGATTTGTTTATCTCACCCTCTCCCTCAGTGGACTACACTCATATGAGTTATAAGTCCTGAGATTTCCTTCTCTGCTCACCTGGTGTACTCAGTACCCTCCTCAGTGGGTGCCCCCAAGGAGAAGGGACAGGATGGAATGAGTGTCCCTTCAGGATCCACCAGTGACAAGTCCCACATCACTGGGAACAACGGAGGAACAAAGCCAGAAGCTTTTCCATTAATTGTTGGTCCACCATCCTTCCAAAAAACCCTCAATGCCTAAGATCAGAGTTGCAGTTTTACATGTTTATTTCCCCCCCCTCTTACAAAACATAAAATATAATTCAAGACACAGGAGACACACATATGGATGAAGACAAGGAGAACGTGGGAATACTAATCTGCTGGATTGACAGCACCATGGCAAATGTGGTCCTTGCTTTGAGGAGCTTTATTATCCAGTTCAGACAACACATTAGGAGAGAGTGTGAGTCTAGTGACCCCTGGGGAGGAGATGTAGCAGCATCCCCAGATTCAAGCAGCAAACACAGTGAGTTTTCAGCTGGCCCTCTTAGCTGTGTGTGGCCAGGCTGAGCAGAACACGATGCCCTCATTGAACAGGCTCTTAATTTAGCAGGCTGTGACCAAACTGAATCCTGGAAAGCTTTCCTGATACTCCACTCCATTCATCTCCACTAAAGGGGAGCTGCTGCTGGGGCTTATGGCATCAGTGCTGCAATTATGACAAGGAAACATTTTCTGGGAAGGTGTCCCAGAAAGTAATACACTGAACATTTCCTCTCACCATTTGCAGTACTGAGCAATAACTCCTCTCACCGTCAGCATCAGCTTTGAGCCAGGTCTCCAAGGAAGGGCACCCCTCCTGTAATGCCCCTGTGCTGGCACAGGGCTGGGACCACCAGCTCTGCTCTCACCATTCAGCTTGTGCAGACACCCCTGGGAGTCCTGCAAGGATCAGACAAAGGGAGAAGCTGCACAGGCCAAGGCATGGACTTTTTTGGTCCCCAGCCTTTTCCCATTTTGTTTTGAAATGGACTTGAGCTTTGGAGGTGGAGAGGCCAATGCCAGCTTTCAGACAGAAAGTCACAAAAGCATTTGCAACAGAGGCTCTGCATCTTGCACACAGGTTTGTCACTTAATCCAGCACCATGCTGGCATCCAAGGGTGAAGATGGTAAGATTTGTGGTGTTCCTCTAAGCCCACCTGGGAACTTCTTCCTAAAGGAAGCCAAACAGAGCACTTGTAGATCGGAAGAGATACAAGGACTGAACTTGTCCTGGAGCACAGCTGCTTTAACAAAACTTTCCAATGAACTCCTGAACACCCAGGGAAACATACCTGGGTATTTTGTCCCCAGGGAGAGAAGCCAAAGCAGTGTCCAGTGCCCTCAGTGCCGGGGTACACAGCCTGGTTTGTAGCAGATGGATGCTTCTGCATTTGAACTCAGCAAACAGGTGCACCAGAGCATGACGAAGTGCATGGCAGCGGCTCAAGCTCTGCTCTCGGTCACACTGGCAGCTGGATTGCTGCAATAAATAAACCTGAAAATCGACTATCTGAGCAGCAACAACTTCTTCCTATGTCTCCATCCCTGGAGGGGTTAATCTAGAATAATTTAATTTATTCCCAAATTGCAGGCAGCAGTGTCTTTCCCCATTTAGCAGATTAAGAAATTGTACTCTACCAAATTTATCTGAACAATTCATTCCCACAAAATTACACTGGGTTTTGAACTGAGGTTAATATACTCCACTGTATCTGCAGGCCAAGCAATCCACTGAGGGGCCAGATTAAAGCACAGCTAAACGCCACCTGAGTGGGTTTTTCTGGCAAAGGATGCGTGCAGGGATGGGGACAGGAGCAGCAGGTGCAAAAGGGCTCCCAGCAGTGGTAATCTGGGCCAGGGCTCAGGCACAACAGCAGCATCTTCAGGTGCATCTCCCCCATCCTGTCATTAAAACAGCAGCACCCCCATAACTCATTTCAACATACTGCGACTAGGCTCCTCTTCACATTATTTTAAACAAAATGACACTTTCTCTAGACACTTAAATGCATCCTGGTCTCATCACATCAACAGAGGAAGCATATTTTTTCTGTTTATGTGAAAGGTGATATTGGATGCATCATACATTGAAATCGTTTGCTGGCTTCCTCTCTTGACATAAGTAAGGGGAAAGAAAGTCAGAAAAGACAGATTTTAAAGATGTATGCATATGCATGATCATTTTCTACCCTAGAACATTATTAAATTCTTTCATATATTCATGTGAGAACTGCAGAAGATTATGAAAGTAGAGATCCTATCACTCATACTTTCCCAGAGCAAGGATTAGGGAGCTTTTCTTCTTAATGAAAGCTATATATTTAAATACTATCTGTTTAGCCAAGCCCTAGTTAGTACTGGCCAACAGAGGTACAGCTCACAGCCCTGCTTTGCAGAATAAACCTGTCTGCAGGTCCAGCCCGAACACAAGACTGAGCAAGAGATGTCACATGGTTGTCAGAGTTTTGACCTTTTTATGGCTACTAAATGCCTTTAAATTTCTTCAATTCCACAGGCCTAGCACCCTCTACCAAAAATACACTCCACATAGTCCATACAGCTTCTTCCCAGCCCTCGGAGAGCTGAGCCAAACCCTGCACGAGCCATGTTACCCAAAGGCGTTGCAGAAATCTTCTGGTTTGCAAGTGATGCTAAATTCATCTAAACAGCTTTATTTATGAGTGGTGTTACATCCCACTTCTTGGGGAGACAGATCTGCCACTAGAATTGCCTTTTCCTGCCTGCAGAAACTGTAACTCTGCATCAACATTACACAATTATTTTAAAACCACTATTTAGACAGCTCTACAGTAATGGATATGTACACCAACTCCAGTGCCACAGAATTTGCATAGCAGAATTTTTTATCATGCTTCTTAAAGATTAATAATTTAAAGCAAGTTGTAACTGTGCTAAGATTTAGTCTTATGTTTTCATGACTGCTTTATATTCTCATAAATATCCAACATTCCCAAGTACATAGGAATCTGAGGTATTCAAGAGAAAAAACTGCAACCAATATATCTTCCATTTATGGAATTGAATATAAGATCATATTCAAAGTGCTGCATTTACTGACTTATTTTGAATACATAAAGTATATAGCCATTGCAAATTCACCCTTCATTGCAAAGCTTTGTTCTTGTAGTGGCATAACTTATTGCCAGATTAGAGCCCCAAGTACAGCTGGGTCATTTTTCGTGCTCTCCATTCCCACAAACACAACTGGGAGAGACAGGTCGTGCTCTCTATCACAGTTGTGCTTACCACACAGCAATATTGCAACACGTCCCATTAGAGTTATGTCTGCTGNGTGCTGCATTTACTGACTTATTTTGAATACATAAAGTATATAGCCATTGCAAATTCACCCTTCATTGCAAAGCTTTGTTCTTGTAGTGGCATAACTTATTGCCAGATTAGAGCCCCAAGTACAGCTGGGTCATTTTTCGTGCTCTCCATTCCCACAAACACAACTGGGAGAGACAGGTCGTGCTCTCTATCACAGTTGTGCTTACCACACAGCAATATTGCAACACGTCCCATTAGAGTTATGTCTGCTGAGACTGTGAGCACAGACTTGGCTGCAGGCACCTCCTAATGGAATTACATAATTGGAGGCATGTCATCTAAATCTGAACAAATTGGATTCCCTTGTCATGCACTATTGAATCAGAACGGGAAGAACACTCCACGCTGTTATCTATGGTAAACCAATGGTGGCAAATCCAGCATCACTAATATTTTGATAATGTGATGTTTATTAAAAATGGGGGAGAAAAAAAAAAAAAAGTTTCATGTAAGGCATGCCAACATCATGTTGCACGGAAAAATGAGCTCATCCGAGCTTGGTTTCAGACTGGGAATTACGTTAATGGTTTATGANCGGGAAGAACACTCCACGCTGTTATCTATGGTAAACCAATGGTGGCAAATCCAGCATCACTAATATTTTGATAATGTGATGTTTATTAAAAATGGGGGAGAAAAAAAAAAAAAAGTTTCATGTAAGGCATGCCAACATCATGTTGCACGGAAAAATGAGCTCATCCGAGCTTGGTTTCAGACTGGGAATTACGTTAATGGTTTATGACGGTTGCAATGTTAAGATGTAACTGCAGAACCACATGAGGCTGTTTGCCTGTAGCAGCCAGGGAAGTGCAGACAAGGATTTGAGGCAGGCCCCACCACCAGCTCTGCATCTGGCAGGAGTGACAGCCACCAAGGTGTTTGCTCTGCTGCAGCCTCTCCCTGCCCAGTCTCTGGCGGATCACTGCATTAACATTCCCACCCTGCTACCAAATTCTCCAGCCTTTGCAATTCACAGGCATGCCCTGCTTTTTGTTTACAAGTATATCAACTTTAATTTGGAATTACTGGAGGAATCATAATGAGGGAGCAATAACTTTGAGCACACTGAACTGCGCATTCAGGACAAATTTTCACTGATCACTCAGCTCGACCTCCAGCTCTGCATCTGGCAGGAGTGACAGCCACCAAGGTGTTTGCTCTGCTGCAGCCTCTCCCTGCCCAGTCTCTGGCGGATCACTGCATTAACATTCCCACCCTGCTACCAAATTCTCCAGCCTTTGCAATTCACAGGCATGCCCTGCTTTTTGTTTACAAGTATATCAACTTTAATTTGGAATTACTGGAGGAATCATAATGAGGGAGCAATAACTTTGAGCACACTGAACTGCGCATTCAGGACAAATTTTCACTGATCACTCAGCTCGACCTCCAGCTCTGCATGTATGAAAGAACAGAGGCATTAATTACATTACCAGAATAACTAATCAGTTCATTGCATCTTTATTTTACATTTCATTAGCTAAATGCTGGTGCAAAATGAGAGGCTTTTTCTCCCCTGTAATTCAGCTCTTCAAGCCTCACCAGGATACTTCCACAAGCACATGGAATGAATTCATTAACAAAAACAGCAAGAAAAACAAAACTAAGAAATTAATTGTGAAGCCTTACAGAATTCATGGTTCTCATAGTTAATTAACTGTGGGTAATTAACTCGGGCTCAGGCTTGAGTGTCCACTCAGGCTCCTGTGTTCACATCAGGCCATCAGGGCCCCTCATGGATGGAGCTGGCCCCCAGGGCAGAAGTAAGTGATGAGCAAGAGGGGCAGAGCACCCACCTAGTCTGGTCCAAGTGATGGGCCAAGGGTCTGTGAGGACATGAGGGGTTGCTTGCAGTATGACTCTCCTGGGACTGGCACACTGCAGAAATTCAGGTTTCAGTATGCCAGCAGCACGTTGGCTGCACACTAACAGCACCACTGCCTCTGCCCCAGCAGCACTGCAGTCCTGCAGGACCGTGCCAGATGCTGATTTATATTCTGTGTGAGGGAGAAACGCTGTCAAATCACCGAATTACCTCAAGTTGTGGGAGCACACAGCAGGGGGAAGAGTGTTAACTACCTAGTGAGCCTCTCTGCCTGTAGATCAGCACTGAAAGGAGTCAGGTGAGCATTTGCTGTGAGCTCTGGGGTCTGAGCATGCCCCCAGTCACAGCACAGGATCACAACACAGGCAGCCCCACTCTGCAGATGCACAGTCCCACCTCAGCAGCCCCTTGCAAAGAGACCCCCCAAAAGCTGTACCCATAAAATCTGCACAACTGCCTGGTCTAAAGGGCCATTAATCTATTTGGACAAAAGAACTGCTTGAAGAACAATTGCTCCTAAGGGCTGCCCAGCATCACATTTTCAGCCAAGTGGGTTTCTCTGCCCATGGGTTGGAACAACAGCACCTCACTGCCAACTCAGTTGCTGAGCTCCCAGGAGTTATTGTGCCACACAAAGCAAAAAATGTGGTGATGGTGGGAATAGAGCAGCTCTCCAGAGTAGGGAAAGAAGCAATGATAGCAGAGCCCATGCTCCAACTGTCTGTTCCCAACTGTGACCACTTCTTCAATGCCACCATGTGGTCCTGCCTTGATGGCATATCCAGCCCAAAATATTGCACTAATACGCAGTGATATTTCTAGATATAAAATGAAGGAGAAGCAAAAGGAAAATCAAAAACCAGTTTGGGTATTTTGCAGGAGTTGGCAATACCTGGCACATCTTCAAACTAAAGACCCTGAATTCCACTGATGCTGCCTGATCTCTAAGCATTGTCAAAATGAAATCCAAGCAGTTTCAGTATCTCTGACAGGAGGACTGGCTGTGTGAATTGCTCACTCTGGCACTGCCCTGCAGGAAAACAGTAGGAACTTGTACACAAACTCCTTGCTTCTATGGTTCTCTCTTCAACTCACATCCTGGAAGCTGTGCTAAATAAATTGCAAAGGTTGTTTACCTGCTCCTATCAGGCTTGGAGTGTCATGGGGGAGTTGACTGACCAGAGCACAAACAAAACTGAATGGGATTATTGACTGCAGCACTCCAATTCTCTTACCAAACCATTTTCTGTTAATCTGTAGCTTCAGCCTTTTCTGTCACCACGTTGTGACCTGTCTCCTCACATGCCCACCTCCACAGAGCTGTCTTCCTTGATGGCAGTGCCCTGCTCTCCTTGACCAAAGTGATCCTCTTAAGCAGCTGTCGCATGTACAAAAGACCTGAAAGCCTAAATTACATGATACACCCTCACATCTTCACAGCAAGCGCCAGCCTGTCTTAAAGCCTCAGCACATCTGGTTACACAAATGACCTCAACCACGCTGCTAAGGCTGAGTGGTTGCAGGGCTCGATGACACTGTGCTACATCCTCGAGTGACACCACTGATGCCACCAGACCACAAGGGCTTGACACAGTCGTGTTGCAGAGAGGCTGCTGCTCTGGCAGCAAACCTGGAACTGAACTGAAGACCCTCAAGGATGGGCAGCAACAGATCTGTTCTTGGCATTAGAGCAGGGAACTGGGGCTGATGCAGGCTTTCAACCTGATACGGCTTAGAAAGAGCCATGACAAACATCCCCTGGGGCAGCGATGTGGAGTCAGGAGGACTCACCACCTTCTGCAACACCAAGTGCAGAGCTGAGCCAGCAGAGCCCTCAAGCCACCACAGCATGACAAAAGCCCCACAGACACAGAGGGGAGGTGGGAAGGGCACACCAGGATGCTGAGAAACAGAAATGTCCTCAACACACAGGCAAGAACAACAACCACTTAGCTTGGAGATACGGGCACAGCAGTTGTGATCCTGTACATACAAACAACATCACTAAAATCAGTATTTTAACTTCCACATTGTAAGAGGCTCCTGCTAGCAGTAATGGACATAGACACCTTTGCTACCTGGCAGGCATTACCACAACTCTCCAGGGTGCCTCCAATATTCAGAAAGAAACCTTTACTCATCCACAAAGAGGTTATGAACCACATTCTTGTATTCAGCCCCTTTTGTTTTAGAAGTATCAGCTTGCAATTAATACTGCTAATTAATATCACTAATTAATGAATTGAAGCAAGGGCAGGGAGCTAGGAGAACATTGTTTCTGATAGCTATGAAATGCACTAACAAGAGCCAGCTGGATAATTACTCGTCTCTTCAGGAGTTTTTACTAGTTTGATTTTCCATCAAAAAAGCTGTCGTGAATATTTAAAGAAAAAATTGTGAGAATAGAGTAAGAAACTGCTGTCCAGTTTTGCCAGTGTGACCCATCCTTCCCTCACAGAGATGCTGTTGGGTTTTAATGGACATGAGGGTGTCCAGATGGGAGAGGGATGGCATGTGCTCCAATTAGCAATCATACCTCTTTAAAACCAACTGACCATGAGACATAAACCCCTGAGGAGAAGATCCTGTCAGTGCTCATGGGGACGGTTTGCCTGGAAAGGACTATGCTGGAGTAGGGGTTCATGCACAGGCATGATGCTGGGCTGGGGAAGGAAACACTGAAGATAATCCCCAGAGTGTCCATGGGTTCTCATTTTCCTCCCTTATGGCCAGGGCAGCCTTGGTGTCTCCTTTGGATGCTAGTTTGGGCTGCTGGTCACCCAGCCAATGGTCCTGCCATGGCTGGAAGGACACCCAAAACCCACACCTGAGGCAGTCTGGGGCTGGGCAGTATCTGTGTGGAGGGGTGGGTTACACAGTAATAACAGCTGGCTGGAATAATAAATTAGCACCTAATTAACAGGAGCGTTGGCTGCAAAACATTGAGTTAATGGAATAGAAAAAAAAGAGAAGGCAAAGAGCCGGTGCTGTGAAACAGGGAGATTGTTTTAGAAGCTGCTTCGTCAAGGACATCTTCGAAGTCGAGGGTTTAAAGGCTGAAGGAAGGAAGAAAAGTGCTTTTATGGGGGAAAACTTGCCCAGCCCTTACCCAAGGTCAGGATTTGTTTCCCAAGCAGGCATTAGCGGCCAGCACTTGCCAGACTCTCCCTGTCAGGTAGAAAAAGAGGCTGTAATGTCTTTAAGTTGCATGCCAGAGGACAAGGTAGGCATTTGGGATGCAGATAATACAGTCAGGACAAATATTTATTGGGTCAGTAGTCACTGGTGAGAAAGAGGAACTATAAAGTGGAGATAACAAGGAATAATGCTGCCACAATGGGAAACTGCACTAATGACTTAACAGCTCTTTGCACCTCTCCATAAAAACCTCCTCAGGGAAAACTCCTATTCAGTGCCGAGGAAATAGTGGTATAAATCTGCTTCTTGCTACATCTGACCCCCTTTGCTCTGGCAGCTGCTGCCAGACCAGCTTCTGCCTTACCTTACTGTGCTTCTACCCTGTTTTTGCTTCCCTTCTCCAAACAAATCAACGTAAATCCTCTCCCCAGCTTCATGGCAGGTGGCAGCAATCTTGGTGGAGCAGAGCAGGAGGAGAGACCCTTCCCATTATTCTCCTCTGAGAATAGATGTCCCCAGAGTGGGACATCAGAGCTGGCACAGCAGAAAGGCTGACCTGCACCCTTCCACACCAGCAACATTCCCCAAACCCCAGCCAGCACTTCAGGGAACTGTGCATGTAAGGCAAATGCAGAACAAGCATCTCTTCTAGGTAGGAGACACTAAGGACACAGTTTAAAAAAAAAAAGCTGTTTAACTGTCTTTAATTAATATTCCGAGCTACACGTAAGCCTTTAACACACAGCAAGATCACGGTGAAAGATTTATGAGATTGGTTCACCTTTTGCAAAGTGCTGCCTTGGGTCATCAGCACAAACTTATCGTCAGCCCAGGCACCAGTGGGGAGCTGGAGCGAGAGGAGAAGGGGAACATCTGCACGAATATGATTTGACCTACTTTTACAGTAATTTGAATGCATATCTGGGAAAAAAAAGCCCACCCTCTAAAATTTTAAGGGAAAATTATAAATCAAAGCACGACAGTAAACAAGTAGTTTGTGAAGTCGTACTGTCTACTCAGTACAAACAAGAGATTCGTCAAATAATAAAATGCTACTTTAGAAGAAAACAAGCACAATTATTTTATAATTATGGCTGCTCTAGTCTTCTGAGGGCAGGAAACCTTCCTACCTCCATAGAATCATAATCAAGACTCATCAAAGTCCTGTAAAAGCAAATCAATACCTGCTCTTGGCAGGAGGAGTTAATTAATACCGGAGTGCTCTCCTGCCTGGCTGTCAGGCTGATGGTGCTCAGCACCGCTCTGCCGAGATATTCTATGAAAAACCATCCAGCACCACTTGGTTACTGGTGAGAAAGGATGGCATCCCTAAGAGTCTGGATGGCAGATGGTAGGGGCACTGTGAGCTGTGCTCCACTTTGTAAAGGACACAGACATCAGGCCGTTCAAATCTCCAAAAGGCAATTGACTCCTCGCTTTTCTGGATCCTTCTTTCCGTCAAGCAGGAGACTCGGGCACCACGTTATGGCTAATTTTATGAAGGGAAATCAAAGCCATGTCCTTTCACCACTACTGCACTTTGAGAGTTGGTCCCTGGTTATGTGTGGTCATCTGGTGCTGTGCCACCCCCACATCAGACACAGTGTGGGGCAGCTGGTTGTTATCAGGCAACTGGCTCATGCCACCAGCAGTGGTGGCTTAACGCCCTGCCAGACAATTCAGAGGTGCCACTTCAAATATTGGCTACCAGAGTGCAAGCTTTCATCTTTCCATGGCAGATTCACTGGAGCTCCGTGCCATTTAGTGAGTGACTTCCTTCTCCTTTTTGCTTATTATGAGACCTTTAAAATGGAAGGCTTGTCTGCCCTCTGTGATTAGCAAAGATCTCACAGCCTCCCTAAAAGTGAAGAGAAAATTACAGCCAAGAACATGATAGCAGTTAGATGCCCAAAGCAGGAAGGAGTGAGACACACTCAGCAGATTGCTTTGAAGCAAAAGCTCAGCAAAACATTATTAAACTTATTTTTAGCCTCATTTTCTAAAGAAATCAGTCTCTTTCGAACACACTGTCCACCCCCCTCCTCTCTCACCATACTCCCCATAATTTTTTAATTGGTTCCTTTATCTGGAGACTCCTCTGTCAAATTGGGGTGGAAGATAAATAAGCATTGAGAAGGGATGTAGGGGAAAACACCCAGCTGGCTATGGAGAGCAGGAATTGCTGGGAGCTGCAGTCAGCCTGACAGAAGAAGTGCCTCCTGTCACCTGTGCCTGAGATGAGATGGACATGCATGGTGATATTTAGCAGGGAAAGCTGGCAGATGCAGCAGGGGCAGAACACTGAGGTACTGCTTGATGGCTTTGCTGAAAAACAGCATTCACCACGTCCCAAGAGTGCCAGTGACGTTTTACAGATCCCCTGCCAAGAGCAGCTGATATGTCATCTCAAATCAAATGGAACAAAGATGCAAAATGCCAGAAGAGTAGGAAAAGTCAGTTGTGCTGATGTACTTTTATTGTTGTTTAATGGTTTTCTTGGATCAAACAAGGGAGAAGATACAAGTGTGCAGAGAAAACTGGCTGTTGCCCATCACAAGGAAAAGGCATCAAACACAGAGAAGGGCTCAGCAACAAAAATACATGGGTCAGAAGAGTACAACATGGGTGAAGAAACAGGCTGCAAGGTAGCAGGAGTGCAGGAGCACAGCTGCCAGTCAGCAGAGTGCCCGCTGGTGCCAGGATTTGGCTGGGAGAAAGTTTTTCTGTGCCCAGTTAGCACAGACTTCACCTGGGTCAGTGTTTTACTAAGAGAATGAGGAGAGATTGCAGGCTATTAACTTGCCAGAGGGCTAAGTGATGTTAAAATCCATTTCTGGAGCTCAGGTAAGTGGCTGGGTAAATACAGCCCCCTGTCCAACACTGCCTGTTCCATTAGCTGGTGCTGCCATCATCGGAGAGAGGAAGGGACAGCGATCCATACGGATGCTGTTGTTTATAACACAGCTCTCACTTCAGTGCAGTCTCTGAGCAGACTGAAACAGCACCAGAAAGTGGATGGTCAGGAAAGTGCTCCACCATTTATACCCCACCACCCCTTTCTTTCCATGTACCCATTCCTTCAGGGAGCAGAAAAGGACAGGCACATTGCATATTCATACTGGTTTCAGCTCATTTTATTCCCTTCCCTCCCATTCCTTAGGTTTTGTTCTGCTCTGGGATTTAAGTCAAAAATAAGTACAACATCTCCAAACCTTTTGGGACCAGCAAGGGCAGCCAGTTCCCAAGAATTCCCATCATACTCACACACATCCACAGGCTTTCTACGGAGCAGGTTCACAGCACTGCCAGCCTGGCTCTCTGCTGCCTTTGGCTGAGGAAGGAATGCAGTGGACATCACTGCACCATTCAACATCTGTTAGGGACTTTTCTTCAAACACTTTTCTGGCAGATGTGGCCGAGAGGCTCACATTATCCATGAGAGAGACACCGAAGGAGCATGGCAAAGAGCCTGGGTGCAATTTGTCTGCAAACAGGCGAGCTGAGCACAGTGCAGAGCTGGCTGACCCAAGACAGTTTGCTATTTTCTGTTCCAAATAAACCTCTCTATGCACTTCTGCACCCAGGCAGGGAGTCTGGATACACATCCCACTTCCCTGTGGTGAGCAGAGGGGGCCTCCCCATAGGTACCTGCACCAGGCAGCATCTGAGGGATAAACTATTCTCTAGGCTCAGTGTTTATTTTAGAAGATGGTCTGTGCATTCGTGGCTCTATGGTGCCCCAGGAGCCAAAGGCAGGAGGAAAACTGCCCCTGAACAGCTCCAGCCTGGTAAACAAAAATCTCCAGCCTCCTCCAGGTCAGTACCTACAGAAATGCCCATTTGTTTTCAAAACCAAATTTTGCATGGACCTATATAGCAAAGGCAACTTTTTGCTATCTGGGCATCTTCCTTGTCTCTGCTTTAGAGAGACAACAGCTACAGCAAGCTGAAGAAATAGAAAGGCACAGAGTAAGTACACTTTCAGTGAAGTTACCAGAGCAGTGGGGCAGCCCCAGGGTGGGACAAGCCCTCAGGAGGAGGAGGGGAAGGAGCACTGCTCCCCCCAGTATCAGCAAGCTCTTTGCAAGCTTGCCCTTCCAACCAGACAATCACATCTCAGGTACATGCCTGGCATCCTATGCCAAGACCCCACAACAGACCAGTGCTCCACAAAACTGCACTCATACTTGAGGAAATGATCTGATTGTTTTAAGATGCAAGTTCTTGGACCTGGCAAGCCGAGGTGCCTTGATATACACAAAGACCAGCCTTAGTATTCTTGCTGTTTCAGGAAAAAATATTTCTCAACAGTCTAAACATCTCTCCAAGCACATTACTTTCCCTTGCATCCAGTGCTCCTATCACTCTGCTGAAGGAGGTTGTAGGAATGGGAAACGCCACAAACATTCCTTTTTTGCAAGTCTCATCTTTCCTGTGGATTTGGAAATTATTGCAAACAACATTGAATGAGTTCAATAGGAGGTGAGTGACAAATTGGATCTGACAGCCCTAATTGAGCCTGAAGTCCCATTTACTGAAAATGATCTGGCATAATTAAAAATTCACAACTGGAGACCAGTTGTGAGCACTATACATTATAGGTCCTCTGAATTACTGTGGGAAACATATGCTCTCCAGGCTTTGGTCTTGCAGCCAAAACAGCCTGAGCCACATTGATGGATTCATTTGAGAGGAGTAGCTCTGGATTTCAGGGAGGGAGGGTAGCTGTGCTGAACTCACACCAAGCACACGTTTACAAATATTCCTTCTGCTTCTAAGATTTCTTCTGCTGCAGTATGTTGACACCCTTACATCACAGGGATATGCTTTTCAATACCATGTTAAGGAAATAACAGGACAGCTCCTGCTTTTCTATTCTATTTCAAGTTTCTTGTGTTGTCTCAGTGTAAAGCAAAGGGACAAACTTTCCTGTGAGCCCTAACAGGAGCACTCTGCAAGCTCAAGGGCTCTTGAAACCTCAGTCCTGTGCCTGCTGCTGACACACAACATCCTCGGTGCCCCAGCACAGACCCCTGTGCAACTTTCCAATTGCTTTCTCCTTATTGACATAACAGGGATTCAATTCCAGCACATCATTTGCAAGCTTCACTTAGCCTGAGACGACTTAGGGGAATGTGACTGAAAACATCTTAATTTCTGTTTTTAACAAACCACAAAGATATGGCCAATAAACAGGATAGCCTTCACTATGGCAGGGTGTGGGACCTGGGACATTAATCCAGTTGCAGAATGCTAGGGAAATAAAAGCCTCAATAAACAAAACAAGTTCTGTTCTGCATACAAACATACCAATCACAGCTAAATAACAGGCTTTAGATCATTTATAACAAGACATAACTTTAAAAGTGTTTTTAGGAACAGCTCTCAACCAAGAAATTTAACTGAGCTGAACACTGAAGGTACTAATCAAATGCTCTAGTGCTGGATCTCACTTGATAGGCAGGCTACATATGCAAAAAAAAAGAGTAATTACCTAACATTAGCATTTTTGAGAGAAAACATCCACAGTTGTAACTGCATTGTATTTTTTTTTATCTAGACTAGTGAAACAATCATCCCATTCTATACAAAAAGCTGCAATGGATAGAAAATGCCATCCCGTTTTCTTCTCTAGCAGGGGTTTGTTGCGGGGTGGACTTTTTTCTCCTTCTCTGTGTCAACTGCTGAGAACCAGCATGACAACCAAAACTTTCCAATAAATCACAAGGCAGTGACTCATTTAAACCCTTCACTTCAGAGGAACAGCAAGGTGTCATCCTCCCAGCAGCACCACAGCCATCATTAGCGATGCTGCTCTTCCCAGG
>WEIU01024777.1:0-72736 GCA_013389925.1 Aegithalos caudatus
TGACACCTCTCCAGAACCTCAGAACCCGGGAAGTGTGGAGGAGAAGGAGAAGGAGTACAGCCACAGATGTTCATTGCAGCAAAAGACCACCATCCAGTACCCCAAGAGACTATAAAACACTCTGATGGTCTCCATTCCCCAGCCGTGTTGCACTTCCACCTTTTTGAGAACTCGGACTGGATCACTGAACTTTTCGGACATTGGGGATTTGACAGGGTGGATTTCATCCTTTGTTAAGGGAATTTTCTGGGTTGTGATCATGGTTTTTATTGTTTTGCTTATGTTCCCCTGCTTAGTTAAGTGCCTGCAGAAATCCATTGGGAGTGTCTTCTTAGTAAGAAAAAACAGGGGAGTTGTGGAATCACTGCAGCCCCTTGACATAACACCTGTATCTTGGCCTTGGCAAGACAGACTATAGTCACCTGCTCAGCCTCCTCCCAATGGTGCTCTGTATGCAATGGTTTGCTCCAAATCTCCCCTCTCCTAAATGCCATGGCCCTGTGGTGTCTTCTTTCATGTGTGTCCCAAGTCCCCTGTTTTCCCCATAGGTCATTGACATTGCCTGCCCCTTGTCCCACCCCCATGCCCCAAGGTCATTTTGGCTGTTGAAACCTGTACTTAACCCCAAACCAAGGGGGCATCCCTCTCTTGGCGCTGGAGACTTCAGCTTCTGCAATAAACCTGGCCGGAACTGATCTGGGCTGCTGGAGGAAGGTTGCTGAGCTAGCCACGTGTGGATGTGTGAGCCCTGCCTCGCCTGAGCTTCCAAGCAGCCTTTCTCACCTGAGAGGTTTACTGGGGCCTAGGCTTTACTCCACTTCTTATACACACCCCACAGCACAACTGGAGGCCACACGTTTTACTTTACATTTCTGTTTGGACCTTTTAAAATGTACTCTCTTAAACAGTGTCAATGGGTTTGATTCCATAATCTATATGGAGCCTGGAATGAGACACAGCTATGTTTGGCCCTTTGCCACAGAAGTCTGATACTGTATAAATGCATAAAAATTACTTGCATGGAAGTCTGGCCTTGGGCTAGACTCCCTCAGGAGTGAAGGAGATAGCAAATCCCAGCACACTGTGGACACTGTGAGCATTTCTTCAGCCTTCTGCAGCATGCTTCTCCCTCTGGATGGAGTGTGAGGGAGAGGGTCTGCTCTGGAACAGTGTGGTCACATTTTAGAGGGTGTAGGGAGAGACCATGAGGGATGAAATAGCTAGAAAATTGTGGTGAAATGAGGCCAGTGAAGGGAAATTTCATCTTAGTTCTTGAAGGTTTAAGATAGGAGTCTGTTGCTTTAAAGTGTGAGAGAGGCAGATCATGATTTGAGACTGGAGACAGAAGGAAACATGGTGTGTTGTAGTATACCTTCACCAAAGTGCCTCAATCTGACCCAAAAAAATGCAGAATGGTATTATCCAGTAGGTAGAATAAGGACCAGGTTGAACTAGGTCCTTCAGGTTGAACTAGGTCTTTCTAGACTTGAAAACTGAAATAGATTCCATCTAAAAATACTCAGATTTTGGGGCAGAAACAAAAGTTATTTCTGGGAAAGACAGTTTTATGGCAAGAAATATGTGCTTTTTTAGCTAAAGACACAATGTTTCACCATGACAGTGGCTTAGTGAAGGTCATCTGCTGTAGACTGCATCACCATCCTCCTAATTGCAGAGGATGACTAAGCGTGTATCCTTCCTTTTCAGTTTGAAAGTTTGCTTTTGAGCCAGCGTGGGTTTGATGCCAGATTTTCCTGATGCCTCAGAGTTCAGTGAACCAGCATTTAGCTCACTTCTTTGTACATCTCACAGTGTAACTTCATAACTTAGCAGCAGTATCACAATACAGTTGTCTGAATGAAACTAAAATATGGGACACCTTGTGTGTTTGGTGTAGCAGGCCATGATTGATTTGAGATTCTCTCTATTTTATATTAAATGCTATTATATGTAATTATCTTTATAAAGATCATGAGGTTTTGTTAGATTCAGTATGCTAAATGTGCAGTACGCTGTGCAGAGGAAAATTCTTTTCCTTGAAGCATGAAGGGAGCACTAGAAATTACCTCTGTTCATGTTCATTTACCTACTTATGAAATAATACAAAGGAAAAGCAATTTTCCCCTTCATTTCAGAGAGGAAACCGCAGTTTTGACTCCATCTTCAGTCTTCTGGAGAGTTTAACTTTTTGGGGAATGCACCATTGTTTGTGATTCATATTTCCAATTGTCATTAGTATGCGTGAATATTGCCTTTTCTTTAGTAAAATACAGAGGGTTTTACATAATTGTTTTATTTCAATCACACATTTGGCCTTGGACTTAAGGAAAACTGAAGAAAAAGGGGAAAAACTTGGAAAAATTCTGCAGTTCCAGCTCTATTTCTATTGTTCTATCTATCAACATATTGCAAGCAGGGAAAAGTGAAACATCAGGAGCTGAAACTGCAAAGAAGAGAGGCCAAGGGCCTTGTAGGTATAGGGCAGGTAAAACTCATGGATTTTGTTAGAAGCCTGGCTTATCCTCACTTAAACAAGAAAGCTGAAGACATAGATGGAAGTCATACAATACATTTGAATTGGGTTGCTTTTTTCCATTCTCTGCATTCCACGGAGTCTAACAAGGGCAGTATTTTCAGTGGGAAATGCAGCAATTATGTCCATGCATATTTAAAATTTGTTTTAATTCTTTTGAATGTAAGCTACTGTAAATACAAGGATTTTCTTCCCCTACTGATTGTATGTGATGACACTAATTTGAAATCTAACATTACACCAACTCCTTAAGATATTGAATGCTCTTAAGGGAAAACGCTCCCTTGCAGGAGGTCAGCAATTCTGAGAGTTTCAATGAAGGTATTAATATTCAACAACAGAAAAAAGAGATAAAAGTCTTTGCTTTAACAAGCAAACAATGTAGAACAGAGTTAACAAAACAGAAGGCAGAATAAAATGAGCAAGATTCAGAAGTTTTCTTGAAAGCCTTCATCTAGCCATGCAGTTGGACATACATGTGACTAGTTATTGAGATTGACGTAAATAGCTGATATGAATGTTGTGATGAAAGTGATGGGAGATCAATAACAAGTCACAATCCCATTATGGAAGCAATGCATTCTGCATAATGTTCAAGCACATCTGTCATCCCAAAGAATGAAAGCTGGTTTAAATCATTAGGCAGAAGCTAGCATCTTGATAATGGCAACCCTACTTTGCTTCCCAGGATAATTATTAAACTGACCAAAGCGTTTTGTGGATTTGATGGTCTGCTGACAATATAAACATACAAGAGTTTCTGCAAATCATCAGTGTTTTGTTAACCAGCTTCTGCAGTACTCAGCCACCAACACTGCCAGGAATGTTCATATCAAATTAATTATGAGAATTGTGAAAACACCACCAGCAAAGGACCACACGAATGGCTCTCCCTGCAACATGGGACTCCAGTGCGGTGCTTCCACAAAGCTGAGCTCACTGCAACACTGTGAACAGCACTATGAATTCTTGTGGGTTTCTCTTCTTGTTTCTTACAGAAATGTGTGTACTGATTGGTGTCAGCTCTCCATACATTTTCCATAAAGAGCTTTGGTTCTTAAAGTCATAATTAGCTTTTAACTTTTCAAATGGTTAAGATGTGCTTGTCCTTCTCTTTGAGGCCTCTCAGAGGCAGCTGATCATTCCTGGAGGTGTTGCACACGACTTCTATGTATCGCTGTGCTATCAGTCAAACACATTTTTCTGGATAGGGAAAACACAGATCACAAAGAGGGCTGTGTACATTTTCTTTGAATGGTACTTAAAAGAGTGTGGAGGACAGACGGGCAAGCAGCAAAGCTACTCTGAGATCGAGGAGAAGTGTGCTGTGAAAGTCCATCTTGCTTCCTTTGGTTGCCCTGCAATGTGAGATCATTGGCAATGAAGCAGTTTTGAAGAAATCACTGAGTGTTGTGTTAGCAGGTCAGGTTTTTCCTGCTCAAAGTAGATGCATGTTTTCTGAAGACAGGAGAACAAAGTGGGGGAAAGCTACACTTTTAGAACCGTCTCACTTATTCTTTAACCATATTATAAAGGTCTGTTCAGTGCATCTCCAGTTGCAGGAAGAAGCATTGCATGTGTTGGAAATGGAGCTGAAGAACTGAGAATGCTGACAAGCCAGATGCTGATCCTTCAGCAATGTTGTCTATAGCGACAAGTAAAATTCAGTTCTCTTTTATTGTGAAATACCACAATGTAAATACCACAACGTAGACAGAAAGTTTGAGAAAAACAGCTCTCCCTGACAATGAGGACATGGATCCTGACCCCTTTTCCCTTTCGATGCTCTCTGACCCTGATTTACTACTATGAATATTTTTCTCCAAAGGTGATAACTCTGTGAGGAAGAAATAACACAAACCACTAGGACTTTTTCAGGGGGAGAAATGGGCATAATGGCATGTCATGCACTGTGATCTGTCATTGATGGTTTCATTGGAAGTTTTTATTGGAAAAGCTGTGTAGGGGGAATAAAAACTCAGCAAACAGCTTGCCTGATACTTTAACTGTAAAGCATACAATGAAAAAATCTCTGACTGGTAAAAAGTGTTTCTGAACTCTCACAAGGTGTGTTTTGTTTGTAATCCTAAGGTCTAGAAATACCAAATCATCAAGTCTGCTGCTTAACACTCTCCACACCAACAAAATAGACTTTTAGTCTGGGATGGATTTTTTTACAAACAGTTTATAATCCATATCAAAATAAGGATTTATAAAGGAAGTGCTGACACAAATTTAGAACAGGATCCAATAAAAACCTATGACTTCTGGTGTGCAGAAAAGTGCAGAAGGTTACAGCCCTAGTCTAAAGGCCCCCACCCTCAAAAACCAAACAAAAAAATTAATCTTATTGGAATATACATAGATTTTTATGGTGCCAAAGCCAAGCTAAAGAGGGAATAATTGAATTTGACCCCTAATTATAGCAATGCAATTGTGTCCCTCTGTGTGTTTTACAATCTTTTCTTGTATAATAAGTGACATGATATTACATTCTGGATTTTTTGGATAGACAATATTAAGGAGAGAAATTAGATTTTATGAGTTAAGTTAGGGTGAATGACAGATGGAAGAGTAAAATCAATTTATTTAGCATTATCTGCATACAAAAAACCCCAGAAACTGGGATGTCTTTCCTAGCTGGTTTTTCAACCAAACACAATTTGTAGCAATGGTGCTGTGTGGCAGGAAATTATCTAAAATAATGAACTGGTCAAGTACGCTAAAACTGATACCCTTCTCATCAACATCCAAAATATGAAACCTGCCAAAAAATTTGAATTGCAGTTTGCTCTGTCCAAATTATTTTATTACTTGCCAAGAAAGGCTTTGAAATATTTGGCAGAGTCTTCTACCAGAAGAAAAATGAAACAAAAGGGAATGAAATGAAACACAATAATGAAATATCCCTGCCCCCTTGAAAAATAGCAAGTTTGGGGGTTTAGTCCTTTCATGAAGAGCTACTAACTCAATAGCCCAAACTAAGTAACAAATCAGAAATAATTTATCAAGGATAAACAAATTAGACTCAGCTAAAAAGCCTTCCAAACTCAAAGGTGTTTCTTGTTAGAACAGCTGCTTTAATACTGTGATAGTCACAAGGTGTGTTGGTATTAAACACCAAATAAAAAGAATCTTGCCATACATTTACCTTGATACACAGATATAATCCGTGAAGTAATGCACAGAAATGTCACTGACCAAGCCAAATCGGAATTAAGCACACATGACGTAACTACAGAAGACCTTCAAGAAAGTTCCATGAACTTGCATTGCAGCCCAAGGCAACAGACCACAGTCCCTGTCTCTGTAAGAACAGTGAGTTGAATTGTTTTTCATCTGGGACTAGTCCACAGATAAATAAAATCCTTTTTTTTTTTTTTTTTTTTCCAAGGATCCAAGGTTCTATTTGCTGTAATTTTTCTTTTTGATATAATAAAACATGCTGAAAATAACATTCAGGCTTTCATACCTGTTAAACCTTTGGTGTTGTATTTAGGGGATGCCTTTGACCATAGCATGACAGGTTGAAGGTGGTGTTTCAATAAGGTGATTTTGACACTATTACTGCCTGCAATCCTTGCTTACCAAGTAAAATCCATGGCAGGTTTGAGCTTTACAGATGCATTCTGGTTCTTCAAGGGTGTCACCTGCCTGAGCTCTGCTGCAATGGCCACGGCCCCACCGTGTCTTCCATTTCCTCCAGTACCTCTGGCTCTGTCAGGGCTGGCAGTGGGAAGCACAAAGTTTTTCTGAATCTGTCACTCAAGTGCCAGTGTGGGCACTCCTGAAAGAGGAGGGAACCACAGCCAGCTCCCTCCACCTTTGCAGCTCACAAGGGAGGCCAGAAGGCCAGGAACTGATTAGAGGACCCAGGTCAGGATTTGTGAACTCTTAATTTGGCAGGCAAATGGAGGAGGAATGGGTTCTGCAGTATTGTGTTTTAAGATGATTTATTCATAACTATGAAAACTGCAGACATATTGTGTTACTGCATCAGGATCTTAAGCAGATGTTGAAGAAAAGGTTGTATGGAGACATTTTCAGTTTTCCATTAGTTTTAAAAAAGGTCATTGTTACCTTTGGTTTTACATACTAACACCTACAGGGAGACAATCTAGTTCATTATGTCAGGTTGCTTGAATATGAAGATTTTTTAAAATTAGCTTTTTTTTCCTGAGTAGTCTAATTAAATCTAGGTAAATGTGTTGTCTCCTGCTATGACACCAGAGACAATTTGTGTTGTTTGTAAGGAAGATTGAAAGAAAACAGTAAAGGATACACTTAGAGTAAGATTTCTCACTTTTCTATAATATGATCATAACTTAACAGAAGGATTATGTAACTGATCAGTGTATTTGTTTCTAGTTGCTTGGCTTTCTCTAGTTTCCTTCTACATTTACATAGCATGCTTGGTGAAGCCACACAAATTGGTATTTTGAAAACCTGTGTAATGGAAAACGAGTAAGGTTATCTTTGTTTTCTGGTCATATGATTTATTAGTTTTGCTTGGGTTTTTTTTGGTTTTGTTTTTATTTTTTTTTTAATAAGAAGGCCATATCAATGATGGCATTGTCCCCGTTAAACACTCTGAGCCAGTGATCTCTGCCAGTCTCCACGCTGCAAAGCATATGCACAGGGAACATCTACCTGCATGTTTTAGCCCAGCTCAGGGCTTTTGAAGAGAATCTACCAGTTGTCCACACTTACCCTGTTTTGAAAAGTGTTGGCACAAGGTCTTGGAGAAGGTGAATGAGATTCCTTTCCAATGAAACTATGGTGGAAGATACACTCCAGCACTCCAGTTAATGCACTCCAGCTACCAAAGGGCTTTCAGGCCATGGAACCTGATTGGCCCAAAGTTTAGCAAATAACCAACCAACCAACAAATTCCTCAAGACTCATAGTCCTACCCCTCAAGAGCTTAGTGTGTGGACTTTGGGTTCTCAACAGCAAATTTTTACCTTGGTAAGTCTTTCTGCTGATTGAACGTGCTTATGCTTAGATAAAGTTGCTTTTAAAGAGCTCTAGTTTCAACTTCGAGATTTTTTTTGAGAATATTTCTACTCAGAGTTTGGGATGAAGTGTTGTCTTCTTTTCTAATGTGATTTTGGATGATTATGAAGCTTGAAGCTGTCTTGAAGAAGAAAATCAACCTTAAGGAAAATCCTTCCATTTGTTCTATCTCTTTTGCCACTGGTTTGCAAGACACAAGAAAGAAATCCATAGAAAAATATAAAATCAAAGTTACCCTGATATTTAAGTGACATTTTGTGGTGGAATCTGATCTGAGACATGCATATACACCTCAATTAGATATTGTTCAGAGATAAAAACTCTGGACACTGGGATAGTGTTTCCAAGTATTGGAAACAGTGCACATTTCCACTGAACTTCATGAGATCCTACATAGGAACAGGAGTCTGAAGAAGCAGATCCTATTGTAAGGTCTGATCCTTAAAATACTGAAGGTGCTGAGTCAGAGGGTGTGGGTGAGCACCCAAGCAAAACTATGTGTCCTCGCCTCTTAACCTATGTCATAGACTGTAATCTCTGCTACTAGTGTCATGGTGCAAAAGGGATCACTTTCCTGTGGTTGTGGTGCTTGTTACTCTCCTTAAAAAAAAAAAANACCTAAAAAAAAAAAAAAAAAAAAAAAAAGGTACATATTTCCAAGCCTCCATGTGCCATGTTGGCCTTCTTTTGCTGGAGTCAAGTAATGAGAAAATATTTAGGATTGTAAATTAAATGGCGTGAGAACTGGGATTCCTTGAAATGTTTTTTTAATTTCTCCCCATTCTGGCACAAGGCAATGTGTTGGTGAATCCAACAAAAACATAGAATATACAAATATTATTTAACATAAGTCATGTGGGTCCCAAATTCCCAACAAGATGCATCAGATGTAATAGTTAGGGCTTTATATCCTTACAATGGAAAATGGAAAGAGCACTAAAACTGAGATTATCCTAAATGATGACTATTCAAGCTCTTTAGATCTGTATCTGCAGAGGAACTTGTAGAGTCCTGTTGCTTCTGAAAGTAAGTACATTGTATTTTAGTAGTATAAATATGGAATTAATGTCTCAGAGCAGGTATCTGAGACTAAGAAGTTGTTTTTTTCTTCTAAAATTTGCCAGTCGCAATTTCAGAATAGTGCTATGACTTCTTTTCTTCAAATTCTGTTCAACTACATTTAAAGAATCTGCACTTCTAGTCATGGGAATAATTTGGTTTTAGTGAGCAGTTGGCTTGAGTTCTTACTGATGGAGTTTTATATATGAAAATATAAAGCATCTAGTTTATTATAAATGTAAAGTCCAAATGATTTATAGCCAGTGTCTAAAACATGATTGAACACCTTTTGATTCCTTACCAATTCTGGGATGGTTTGGCAGGTAGTCAAGTCTCTGATTAAAATCTGAGCAATCTGTTTTAGCCTATACCTCTCTGTCTATATCCTAGTGAGAATGGAAAGACCACTAAAGGTAGGAAACTGTCCATAGAGATCTTGTCCTCAGCCCTCTTGAATGGGCTGAGCAAATGGAAAAAGAGAAGGCATCCCTGGTTACTTTTTGCAAGCTTTTAAAGCTGTAAAGTAAGCTGTAAAGCATGGTCTTGACCCAGCTGCTTTTACTAGGGTAGCTCCTGGAATTCCCTGCAACACCTTCTCTGTCTGTTTATCTGGGTTTCTTAAAGGGAGTTCATCCCAGGTGGTGTCACCCTGTGTGGGAGATCAGCGCTCCCAGACAGGAGATTTGAGATTTATGTCGCAGCATGTAAGAACATTTGGTTCACTGAACAAGAACAAGGAAATGGGTGTGGTGCTGAATAGTGGGTACTACAGAACCAAATATCTGGGCCATGGATTGTACTTGTATGTATGTTCCATATATCCATATGTATTTTAGTATGCATTTGTGTATATGCATCTATAGCAGTATGTACAAAAATATTTTTGATGTATTACAGACAGCTTATTCTTTGTTATCTTTGTTAATTGGCTTTTCTGTGCAGTAGGTTTGTCTAACATGGGTTTTTGCAATTACTACTGGATATTGTGAGAGCACCTTAACCTGGGATTTGGTCCATCATAACATTTTGGATAGACCTGAGAAACTAAGAAATGTCATATGAAAACAGGTGCCACGGATGTTACTGATATATTTGGGCTGATAGGGAGCTGCCAAGTTTTTTGTTTTCTCTTGTCAAGATCCCTGTACTAGGGAGAGTTTTAAATGTCAGTATTTCAGGACTCATTTTGTGTATGTGAAACCATATATTGAGTAGAAATTTGGTGTAAGTGCAGATCAATGAAAATATGTGACAGAAGAGCTTGAATCTAACTTTAGGCAAAACAAAGTAATGTTTCAAGGAAGACAATGGAAAGAGAAAGGATACATTGGACACGCCAGTTTCTTGTGAAACTAATAACAATTATTCATTCTGTTCATTCTTAGATAGCATTTAAAATCCTACTATTAAGTAAATGGGTCCTTGCCTTTATACCAGCTGTGACCAGTCTAGATAGAGGCATTTTATCATGCTATGAATGTAATTTGAAAATGCAATATTTATCCTATTTTTGTTTGCATAACATCTCTGAAGAGATGATCAGGTAGTACTGGTTGCACTGTATGCCAGAGCTGTGGAATCATTCCCAATCCTTTCCTTATACCTTTTTCTGATGTCCAGATTCCTATTTGGGAGAAAAATGTCCCCACATATTATAAATATATAGCCCTGAAAAAGGTTAGTGACTCTACGTAGTCACCATTTTTATCCTGCAAGGGGTAAGGGGAAATCCTTTGTTGTGTATGTGAATGCTTTGGACTATTACTTACCACTTCAGAATAGTTCCTTGCTCATTTTCTCTAGCCAAATACTTGTAGTTCTTTGCAGATTTTAGAGCTTAAAAAAGTCTGCAAAACTGTAAACATATTCAGTCATGTGGGAATCTATCAATCTAGTACATCCTGGAAATGCAAACCATATTTTGAAGGAAAATGATAAATGAGAAGACAGTATGAAGCTAAACCTAAGATTGCACTTGAGGTTTGCTTAGTCCTTACTTTGCAATTGGTTAGATCTTTTCTTCTGCTGTTCATATTCATGGTGCCAGCTGTATGACTCCTTCTTTTCCATGTTAGATATTCCTCCTGCAGGTTGGCATTCTTTGTTGAGAAAATCAGGAGAACCAAAAGGGACGAGGGGGAGTTATTGACTTGTCTTCTGATAGCAGGATAGAATTCTTATGCATGTCTGCCCAATTTGAGAAATGCCTGCTTGGAAATAAAAGGGTGGATAATAAGTGCTAAAGAAAACTTTCACACATCATGGGGAACATTTTAGGCCACTTCCCCTGGAATACACAAGTTACACCATCTATCATGTAGTGTCTCCCTCCTCATTCTCTCTTCCTGAATCTCTCTACTTGACTTTGCTCATTTTATTTTTAGGCACTTTTACAGGAAACAGGATTTATGGTCTCCTATTGCTAATAAATGTTAAGGAATATGACTTAAACTAGAGAATACACAGCAGGAGATGATGAGCTCTTAATAAACAAATATCCTGTTTTCATGCAAATATTCTTAGTAATGCAAACAAAACAAAGCAGAGGAGGAAAGGCAGCCAAAGTGTTATACAAGCTGTGTTGTAATTAAATAGGAGGGATTTCAGAATTTTCCAGAGGGCAAGAGTTTCAAGTTATCCTTCAGACTTTTCCAACTCATTCCTTCAGATGGTTTCAACCCGTGATGTTGGATGGAGGATTGGGAAAGGAGAATTGGAATATTGACAAAGTAACCTGAGAACTTCACAACATTCTCAGTGCCTTGTCTTGTTCCGTATCTTCTCCTCAGTAAGAAGCTCTGACCTTAGAACTTGGCAGACTGTATTGCTTGACGACTTTGGAGTTTGTAAGACGTTTCTAAGGTCATGTTATTGTCCTCATTCTGGTGAAAATACCATCTTCCTCCACAGCCATAAACAGGATCGTGTCTGCAAAATGTATTGACTTAGGTAATTTGCCTTAACGTTGTGTTTAACACTTATCTGTATTAACCTGCTGGAATGAAACTTAAAAGCTTTGCTGATGTTGTAATAGTGGCATGAAGTCTGGGGAGTGATTAATGAGAAAGGAAAATCTAGATCATCTGGTCATCTGGATTCAGCAAAATAGTGTGTCTGAATATAGCCAAATACCTCCTACATCCACTAGCCAAGGGGACAGCTCTAATTACAAGAGAAGGGTCTCCAACTTGGAAGGAGTAAATAAAGATTTGGGATTCAAAATGGATAATACCTGATTGCTACCTTCTGGACTACTGCTGTGGCCAAAAAAGCTGATATGATCCATACACTAATAAGCAAAGAAGTAAGGGTCTTGATGCAGTGTCTGTTGGGTTTTAGTGTGCTCCAACACCACGAATTCAAGTTGGATGGTCAAAAGCTGATCAGAAAACAAATGTCAGGATCAAGGGGAGTTAGGAAACGCATGTTTTATATTTATATTTATACTGTTTTTCCTTACTATGAGAAGCTTAATGTGTATTTCAGTCCATGCTGTTGTATCCTTCTAAGGTGAACAAAACTTGAAAATTTGGGTTAACAGAGTAGCAAAGAAAGCTGTCAGAAGATCCAATGACTTCATGTTGATACCTGGATAAATTTAGATTAGAAAGGAAATGGGCAGTTTTAATCAGCATTGGAGAAGCTTTCTAAAGGCTATTGTGGAGCCTGCCACACTGCTATTTCTTTTACATCAGAATTGTGCAGTTTTACAAAAGAGAAGTGGAATATTCACATTCATCCAAAGTGTATGTTTTCTTCTTTGGATTAGTGCACCAAAACCAAAAATTAGTGTTAGTTTTTGCATACTTTGGATCCAGAGAACATTGACCCAGAATTTTGGTCCAAATTAATTTCTGAACTTTTCTGGCTGGTCCATAATCTTGCTCGTGGCTTGAACCAAAGCTTAGTTCACGAATGTGCTTGAATTTCAGAAACAATCATTTATATAGCCAAAATTTGCAGCTGTTTCCAAACTTTCTATTGTGTTGAAACAATATCTGGGTTCAGCTATCTTGAAATATGGGCAAAGTCTGGATTTGAACTTCACATCTTCAAAGCTTCTGTTTTTCCTGTGTTACCCTCACGGGATTGCAGGCATATACCATGAGTACTGCTTTATAAATGCCATATAGTTACTGACTTTGGCAAGGGATAAGGTCTTCTATTTGCTGATGCAATTTAAACATTTTAAACATTTATCAGTTTATTTCCAAAACATCTGTACCGTCTTTGGAAAGCGCATAGGACAGGTACAACTCACTGATGTTTTGTATCATCAAAACATCATCTTCTTTCTTTTACTCATTTTCATTTATACTCAGAGAAGGAACTATCTCTAAAAATAATAATTTCTTGGAAGTTCATGTAACTAAACCAAATTTGTTTCAGTCTATAGTGTGATGAGAACAACACCTAGAAAAGCTCAGTGGTGTGGTCAAGATATTTGTAAGTGGAGCAGGAATGTTCAGAGGCTTGAAGCTGAGATACAAACTCAACTAGTGTGGAGCATGGAAAATGGATGAACAGCCATTCTGACACACACATGTACAGATTCTCCTCCCTCGTTGAGGCAGTCCTTTCTCTAAAATTTGTCATATTTCTAGTGTTAAGAAAAACATCATTGTTTGACTATTCTTCATCTCAAGAAAACAGCTGAGAATAATAGAGGCTGGGCCAACAAGTCCGCATCTGTAAAACTGAGGTCCAAGTATATCCAGAGATGTTTAGTTGGGATGGCTTAAATAACATCTACTATGTAGACCCCTTTGGCTGCAGATGCCATGGCCTCAACGAGCTTTAGACATGGTAGAAGACAGAATGTCACCACTGCACTCTCTTCTGATGTCCTTTTGCCATTTAAGTGACAACGTTTATACTTGGTTATTAACCTATTGATATGCATTTTAGCCTGACTTCTTGAAGTGAAAGTTGATACCTGGAAAAAGTTTCTTACACCATCAGGTACTAATGGCTATTGAAAAACTTCTTGGAAGCATTACTTTGGTAGTTTTGAACTTATCAAGGTACACTGACCTCTAAAGTTTCAAGACATGGTGACTTGGGAAAAGGTTCATTTTTGCAATCCAGGACATAATCATTTGATACACTTCCTTTAAATTTGGATTAAGAATACTCAGGCTAACATCTTCCTTGCTTTCACTTTTTTAAGCTATAAAATCTATTTAATTCTTCTTATCCCATTTAATTTCTTTTCTTATAGAAAATAATATAAATGAATGATGTATTTCATTATGTAGTCCTGATGATTTTATTTTCTTATGTTATTGTTTATATTGATTTGTATTTTATAATCCCATTTAAAGGACCAATATTGTTTCCTCTGTGGCACGAGAAAACTGAATTTTGATTGCCAGATACCATAGTATGTCTAGCAGAAAAATGTTGCCATACAGCACATTCAACTTTGCTTCCTTCACTATTGGACTGGGAAATATTTTAATGACTTCAGTTTTTTAAATATAGCCAGGACAACTATGGGCATTGCATGCTTTCAAAAATTCAAATAAAACACTTAATTTCAAGTTAACCTAAATTTTACTCATATAAATGTTTGATTAGAAACAAGTAAAACCTTAAACAAGAGGGAAAAATGAATACAAAGTATCTGTTACACAGTTTATGTAACTTGATCTCTGGTAGATTTAAGTTCTGCGCTGAGGTTTGTGTAAAATTGCATGTCTGATTTAAAAGGACATTATGTACTTTAAAATTTCTGTATTAATAGAGCTTGTAAGTGCCAGTGGCAGGGATTGTTAATTTTTCCCTTCAGTGTGTTCCCTCAGTTCTCCTCCATATTAGTATTCAACTTGCTCTTGTGGAGGAAGATCTCTGCCCATGGCTGGTATATCCTGCTTTGCACTTTTGTGTGTCACTCCCCAAATGCTGGCCTTTGCAGTAAAAACATCATCTGAAATTCTACTTCCACTTTTTTTCATCCACTTTTCTTTCTAAAAGATTTAAAATAAGTGTTTTTTGTTTGTTTGTTTGTTTGTTTTGTTTTTTCTTCTTAATTTCAGATAAATGGCTTAAATGGACTGAAATTTCTTTAAGCTGAACTTCATGAACTGTTGGATTTTTTTCCACAAATACTTATACCAGAAAAGATGCATTTGGTATTTGTTTTCTATCTTTTCAAAAACGTATTTCCCTTCCGGTAACTTGGAAATACCCTCCAGAATACTTTGTCCAGATATCTCATGTTAAATTTGGCCCTCAGAATATGCATTCCAGTGTAATTTTTGTGTGACAGTTTTTGTCATTTGGTATAATGGCTTCTGGACCTGCACTTGGAACCCAACACTGATCTCCATGTCAGCAGTGGAAAATGTACATAACTCTCTTGAAAAGAGATGAAGATCTGAACTGGCCCTTTGTTGAACAGCTGCCTATTTTGGAGATCATTATTTTTTCAGGGTTGTAAGGTATTCTGCTAACGTTTGTGTTTAGGGAATCTGTAATAATCTTGATGTTTTGCTTGATCTGCTTTTTCTAAGAATTGTTGTACTGACTCCCTCGAGCCCATTCAAATGCTTTTAAGCACTACTTTTTCAAGCTTTTTTTGTTAAGATGATGGTCCTGCATGATTGCAAGGGTGATGTGAGGGCTGATGTTCAGGAATACAGAACAGTTTGAGTATGTTTTGATTCAACATGTCTAACACCCCCATCTCTTCATCTTTCTTTTTGAATATGTCAAAAACTCCCATATCTCATTTTATGATGTTTCTGTTTGCTGAATGGTTTGTAACTCTCAAGGTCACTCCAGTATGCTCTTACCCCATGTCTTGATTGAAGCTAAATAGGTTTGGAGAAAGAGAAGGCAATATACCTTCAGGCATAAATTTCTTAAATTTTTGGAGTCTTTTATTCAATTTTTCAACATTCATTTTCGTGCCCTCAAACACACCAAAGTTTTTCTACAATTCACTCTTTTTTTATTATCCTCTTATGTCCTCTGGTATCCCTGACTCCAGAAAATTTTCACCTCCATAACTGAAGGCAATTGTTAACCTTTGAGTAATTGTCCTTCTTTCCTCATTGATATTCTCAGTGAGTTTTGTGGCACTAAATTAAAATTTCTTATTCTCTCCTTTGGAGGCTTCATCTACTTGTTTGTTACTCTTTTCAAAGTGACCTCTTCCTTTGCTCTCTCACTTTGTGGACCTGGGAAATACATTTAATATCTTCTCTTATTAGACCATTTCCAGAAGGATACTTGTCTTCCCTTCTCATAGAAATATCTCTTTTTGAAAGCTCATCTCTAATACCCATATCAAACCACTGAATATTGGGCACAGATGACCGCAGCCAACTTTTCTTACTTTTGCATGTTATTCATAAAAAATAAATTTGATGTCATATTTGTCCATTGTATCTGCATTTATATAATTGTTGTTTAATATTGTTGTACATTATGATCTTTTGTGTCTGCTAAAGAGGATGTGGAGAAGAAAGAGGGAAAGGCAATAAGGAGTCATTTTTTTGTATAAAAATGATCAAATCTCTACAGCTCTGAAGATGATTCAGGAAACAGAAGGGTAAAGGACTATAAAGTGACAAATGTGATGGAGAAGGGAGAAAAAGAGACAAAGATTGCTTGTTGTCTCTTCTAATAGGAGAAGGAAGGTGTACAATGCAACTGGGCAGCAGCAAGCTCAAAACCATTCACAGGGAGCAGCTTCTCACAAAGGAGTACTCTAGCCTGGGACACTGTGGATACTTAAATTTGCCTTGGTTTTGAAAGGTAATCAAGTAAACTCATTGAAGAGAAAGACTGCTCTGACTGGATTCTGGTCAGGAAGATTCTGTTTCTCACCATTGGAGATTGTGAGTGCATTGGGCAATGGCCCACTTCATGCTCTCCAGCTATCTTCTTGTGGCTACAGGGGGACACAAAATGCTGGGTTGGAAGGGAGAATTAGTTTCACCCAATTTATGTATTGCCTCTTTTTTTACTTATCTTGTTACCTCAGTTGCTGAATTGTAAATTATTCTCAAATAGCCTAAGCCCAATTTTGCCAGAAGGCTCTAACTTAACATACGTAATTCTGATTGTCTGCACGGTTTTATACCACCTTGTGGTTTATGCTACTTATTTTGGTTGTTCCTGAAGGGATGTTCCTTAAGGATTCTAGGTGGGCCAGGTATAGGCAAATTTTTAGGTGTAGTTGAAAGTCTATCCTTGACACAGAACATCTTTCCTGTCTGATGCAAACCAATTTAATAAGCAAAGCTTATATATATATTTTTAGCATGAGCAAAAATCCTATGTTTTCCCCTCTCTGTTCCTTAGAAAAAGGTAAATATTTCTGGCTGAATCTTCCAAAAGTTTTGAGAAGCTGGCCCTCTGCTTTGGGAATGATCCATGCTTAAAAGTCACATTTGGCAGAGCCAAGTGAGAAACATTGTCATAGGAAATACTGAGCTTCTATAACCTTCAGCAGAACTTCAAGTCTCAGTAGTAGTGTATTTCCCAAAACATTGTAATGTCTCAAATATTTCTGAAATTCTGGGTGTAGCTTTGAAATTAGATAGAGCTCTAGCAACTGATTCTCTAAAAAACTTTTTTTTTTGGTAGAGTCTACCTTGAAGATGTTAATGACATATAGCTGTCAGGCACTTGTATTTCTGGACACACTGTCAGCAGAATGCTTGAAACCCCAGGTCCCAACATTGGTTGCATGCAGATGAGGGTTAATCATTACACCAAAATAAAGTTGCTAGATTTTTTTCTTGTATTCTGCTATGAATCATGTCTTCATGTCAATTAAAACCATCTGTGCATGTCCATTTTCAAACGATTTATAGACTTGCATCCTCTTCTCAAACATTCCAAGGAATCTTAGCCTGGTATGTAGATGTTCTTCATTTATCCATAACTGGAAAAAAATACCCAATTAACTAAGTAAGGCACATTCATCCGAAGGATTTTATATGGTAAAAGATAATGAGAGCCAGTTGTGAAATCATGTGATACTGTGGTTTAGAATTATAGATGGAACAGTGGCAAGACCTTTAGCTGAGGTTGCCTAAGTGTGATACAAAAGAGGTGAAAACTTATCAGGCATTCTACAGAAATCTCTTTTTTTCTTTTTCTTTTTTTTTTTTTTTTTTTCTTTTCCCTGGTGCTGATATAAAGCCATTTTCTTGAAACTTAGCATCTGTGAAAAAAGAACTTAGAAAAAAAGGGTTCAATTCATCACTTCTTGCAGTTTGTGCTGTGGAGAAGGGAACAGTTATCCTTGACAGGGTTGGCAATGGCTTTGAGAATGCCTCTGTTTTGAACAGGAGAATGTATTAGGTTTGCAGGGCAAGGCTTTGGGGTGGATTCTGTGGGGAACTGGTCGAGGCTTTCCCTGTGTCTGGAGAGGATGCCAGCTAACTCCAAGACACACCTGCTGCAGGCCAAGGCTGAGCCCACCAACGGCCGTGGTGACACATCTGGGGTCACAGATTTAAAAAGGGGAATAAACTTCAGTTGCAACAGCAACCTCAGTCAGGGAGATGTTAGAGTACAGATCCCCCTGGGCCCCATTCACATGGGCCAGGAGTGTCTAAAGATGTGAGGACTGAGTTAAAACCTTCTGAGAAATTAAGGTACATTAATCTACCCAGACATGAGGTAGAAATGCAAGTTTAGTTTTTAAATAAATAGAGGATTTTTAAGTGCCTTAAAATAATAGCCCATGTTATTAAGAAAGATACCTAGTACCTAGTTCATAATTTAGTGATACTGCTTTTTGCAAAGTTACTTTAATTCTAGTCATAACAAGAATAATGTAACCTTGCTAAAAATTCCTAGATAGAACAGATAGAGCTACATACAAAGAATTTGTGTAAGAATTTATAAAAATTAATGCACATCAACTTTAGCTTAGGATAGGTCCAACACTTTTGTAGAGAGTTCGTGTTTAAGCCTTATTGGCTAAAAATAGAATAAAATGCACCAAGAATGTTAGAAAACACTTTTGCTTAGGGAACACGGAATACATGCTATTGCTGCTGTTGCCTTTGCTGCTGCTGATAAGGTGTTACTGCCTCTGCTTGGGACTTAGACACTTTATGTTAGAAGGCTTCTGCATGCTGCCATGGACTCTGCCTTAATGGGACTGATTTAATGATGCAATAAAGGACTGCTTTTACAACTACCCAGCTTTTAGTCTTCAGTGAAGATGCCCAAACCTCTTGCTGTCAAGAGGAGTGGGAATCCATGAGAGGAACAGCTGTGCAGACACCAATGGTGGTGCAGGAGGTGTAGGAGTGCTCCAGGTGTCAGAGCTGACTGTCCCTGTAGTGCAGGCCCTGGTAACAGAACTGTGCCCCAGGCAGCCCATGGAAGTCTCACAGTGGAGCAAATATCCACCTGCAGCCTGTGAAGGACTCCACGTAGGAGCAGGTGGATGCCTGAAAGAGGCTGTGACTCCATGAGTAGACCTCCACCTGTTTTGTTTGGTGGGATTTCTTTGTGATTTTTTTTCTTTTTATACATCCTCTGTTACCTACAGAGACAGTAATCCATGGCTGACTTACGAATCAGCAGCTGGTATTTCATTTACTGTCACTGATGTAGTCACAACTTGTGTCAAGTATGACAAATTTCTTCAGTAAATGATACATAAATAGTAATCAGAGCAGCAATAAAACAGGAGCTGTTTCCTTTCATCCTATGTCTTTCACTGCATCAGAGGAAAATTCTGTGTCCTTCAACTTCTGATCTTTTAGTGTCTTTCTGAGGTTCCATTGGAATCTGGTAATGTAAGAATCTCTAATTTCAATTTCAAAGAGGGAAAGAGAATGTGACACTAAGCAGTGTCTCACTTTTTTTGGTGGAAATTTTTTTTGTGTTTTGGTGGGTTTTTTGTTATCAGAACAGGACAGTCGTATAAATCATAATGTCAAAAAATAACATTAAAATTTAGGCTCTGGAGTTTGGCCATTATAGTAATTATAAGGTTTTCCAGCTGAACTGTGTATCTAAACTTATACATTGATTTAAGAGGAAGCTTACATGCTTCTGGAAAACTTCCTAATTATAGTTACAACTTTGTTTTGTTGTTCTTGGTGTTTTTTTTTTTAACATATTCATGAATTTTTACTTTTTAAATATTTCACTTATCTTCATTAAGCGTCCTCTTGTGTCTTTTGTAATACACTCATTCTGCAACAAGAATTTATTCCTAGGAATTTTTCCAGATTCACAATCACACTTAAGTCAGCGCTTTTATCCTTAATTTCTTGAGTCATGTGGTAGGAAACCTTATGTTTGACATCATGGAGCTTAGTGAAACTTGGCCATTGAAACACTGGTTCCATTGAAAAACATCTGGAGGGAAATCAATAGCCCGGTATATCTTGTTAGGCTGCACTCAGCATTATCCAGCCTCCTGGTCTTTCTCTTTGAGTTCTGCCTTGCAAAAACTTGGCTGTGCTCACAGAAATGTACAAACATGACAACAAAATGGATGCACTCCATGTTCCTAAAAATGTTGTATCTTGGCTGTGCCGAAAGTGTGTGTATGTGTGCTTGCTTGGCTGTAGCAGTGACAGGTTTTTATGTTGCTCTTTATCATACTGATGATGAGGTTAAAGACTGAAAAGTCCTACAAAAACATCTGGTTCTTTTGCCATTACCTCTGCACGCTTTTTTCCATTTAGTGTATTTCTCATGTTTTACTTAAATAGTTCAAATGGTCAAGTTTTTTGTCAATTCTTTTGGATTTCTCCAAAAATGTATGAAATGGCTTGCCTAAAACTAACAAACATTATCAAATCAGAGTTTTCTTTTCCATTCACCATTTTCCAAATTAATGATCTGTTAATATTTACATTCTTTATTTTAAAACAAATCAAGGAGTTGATTGTGGTTGTAAGGTTGGGCTTTTAAATTGCTTTTTAAGAACAAGAAGAAAATGGGAAATAAAATCATTCAACAGTTTTTCTGTGTTTAGATCTGTAGTTAGTTAAAAACATTGTTTTGTCACTGGTTCTGAGAAACATATATCTGCCTTTAAAAGTACTTTGTACAGCTTTTGAGTCATACAATATGAAAACAGGACACAAGGCTAAACAGTAGTCCATCACTTTTGTATCCCTGTGAGGTACATCCTAACTGGAAGATTTTTGGAGATAAATTTCTTTGCTGATTCACAAAAGCTGATTACTCAAAGTTCTGGTTTGGAATGGAGAAAACCCCACAGATTTGATAGTTTTCTTTTTCATGTTAAGTTAATATTTATGTTAACATAGCTCTTATTTATTTGATTACCTGTAAATACCCAAGCAGGAATAAAGAAGTTTCCTTATTCTATGCATGACATTTAGCCCATCTCCTCTGTCTGACAAATATGGATTTGAGCTCTTCCATTCTCTGTTGACAGCTCCCAGCATATTGGTATCTTCCTTAAGAAAGAAAAAAGAGATACTTTAACAAAAGTTTTAAAACCATTGATACTGACTTTAGACATTTCCCTTAACTCTACACGATCTACAGAAAGTTAGCTAAATGCTCCTGATCTATCCGTGTGGGATTCAGTCCAGATCCATCAGGTGTCTCTGACAGAAAAAAGGCTAAAACCAGACATCTTGACTTTGAAGCCAAAAGCAGCTGATGTCTTTTCACATGAGCGAGACAAACATTTCTATTCATCAGTGGCACTACAATCATGCATATGCATGTACACGTATTTGGGATTACAGGCCCTAGTTCTCATGTAGTGAGTGTTGGTGGGGAGTTGGCAGCAGCCAGCTTTCACTTTCCTGCTTTTTGTGGTCCTGTTTCATCTGCTGCTCCTCAGGCCTCTCTCCTTTCCACTGGGTACAAGGGACCCAGGAATAAATAGAGGAAAAGCACCAACATATGTTTAGCTTTTTTAACCAAACAGCAAAGTCGAAAACTTCATGATTCTTTCAAGAGCAGCTGAAAACATCAGGACAAAATTACCAAACATCAGGACATTGAAATACCAAAACTGATAAATTACAGTAATTAATAGAAGTTTGAAGGGAGAATTGCTGCTCATCCCACTGAAATAGTGATAGTTGTGTAGGTGCACTATGGGCCAGAATTTGTCCTCTCTATTTTGTCAGTTTATCAGTCATATGTGTTCACAGTCCAAATATTCAGGCTATTTACTTCTGACTGAAGAGTTCAATCAGCAGTAAATTTTGCATACACGAAAATGTTAGTATTAAATCTATCTTCATGTTTTTTAGCTTTATCGAGGATATTCTGTAATTAGTTGTTAATTAGTTTGAGATATGGTTAGAGCAACACACAGAATAACATCCATTCTGTTACAAAAGCAAAGTTAACTCAAAGTGTAAGGGGCTCCTATTTCTATCTGTGGTCTGTCTTGAAAAGTCAGGAAAGAGTGCACAAAACAGAAATCTCTTAGTTCAATTTATCAATAATCAGGAAGAACGGAAAACTGAGAGAGAGGCAACATGATGAATGCAGCTTGCTCTACGCAAAATGAGACTTTAATCAAAGATAGTTAAACTATTGTCTGCCCTTCACATTCCTCATCAGTATTCTGCCTTATGCAGTGGGAACATACATTAATTACAATGGAATCATTACTAGGTAAAAATTGTAACCATGGCTATGGGTGATGCGCAACAACTTGCAATGCTGCTGGCACAGCAAAATCGCACAAAGAGGACCTACCGCCACTTGTGCATGTCATCACTGCATTCAGAGCCTGATTCCTGAACTCTGATTAAATGCTGTGGAATATCTTCCCCCACTATTCTCTCCCTCTCTCTCTTGCCTGCTTTTATTTCCTGTGAAGATTTGTACCTCTGTTCTTTGCATCTCCTGCCACAGCTCAAAATACTGCTTCTTGGTTCTTTCAACCTGCCACGTCCAATAATCACACACAGAAAATGCTTGTGCAAGCCAGTTGGCTTAGATTTCTGTCTTAAGGGAAGAGTGCATCTGTTTTTTGGATTAAATCATGCTTATAAAGTCGTGCTTATTCAGTTGACAGGACAAAAATGCATAATTTAAAGCTTTTTATTTGCTCTTGTGCTAAAAGATTTCAGAGCCTCAATTCACCCTCATTTTATCCTTCTAGAGCAATACAAAATTAGAGTTCATTATGGTGATCAGATCTCTCCTTTTGTCTTGATTGCAGACACATTAAGCTCTTTGCCAGAGATGTGACTTTCCTGAACAAGCCTTTCAAGTCTTGCAAACTATCTGTTGTTTTCCCAGTAGTCTAATTAGGGTGGATTGGCGCCCATCAGATATGCCCTAGGGATGAGCCAAAAGCTGAAGGGAAAGGTAAATTCCAATGCCAAAAACTTCCACCTTTGTGAGGTCTGAGACATAAAGTAAGGAGCTGAAGGAGGGCAGGGCACAGTTGCAAAAGAGATTGTGTTCCCTAGCAGGACAACACTCTAAATGTGGAATTACTAGAGCTGTTGATTTTTTGCTTAGCTCAATCCAATAGCATTTATTTTGTGATTAAAATGCAGGCAAATTTCAAATTAAAATGTGGCTTTGAATACAAAGGTTTAGTTAGAAAAATATCGAACTGCAAATGTCCTCTTTGGAGAATAATAGAATAATAGAATAATAGAAAAAGATTTCATTTTCCTAACCAAAAGAATTAATAGAAATCATAACTGTTTTGTGATTGATTGATTGATTGATTGATTGTCAGCCAGAATCTTCAGGACAAGTTTGGCTAAAATAGGTTCAGATCTCTTCTTCTCAGTGAGGCTGAAAGGACGACTTAATGGGGGGACCCTTAAACTGCTCTTAGAAAAGGTCTAAGGGATCCAGGGTAGGGATCCTGTTCTTTTAAATGATAGGTTAACCATATTTCTATTTCGACAATTTCCATGGTAAGCAGAGGAAAAAAAGGAACATCTAGCACATAACTAGTCTCTGCTTAAATTAAAATAGGTCAGATCTGGAAGTGTTTATTCCCCTGTTGGCTAAAGGGGCAGTTCTGATGACTGGCTCATAACAGACATGTCTACAGCAACATTAGAAATGGTATAGGAAGAATCCTGTGTCTAAATCCTTTTGAGGCTTTCTCAGTTTCAGAAACAAAGTTGTCAAAGGAAAAGTATTAGCTTAGATTGGTCCCATGCTCAGGAAAAGCCAGTGGTGTTTTGTGGCAAGAGCGTGAGAAATCCTGGTATTCTATGAGGAAGTAGAGACTGACAAGACCTATGCTGCATCTCTGCATTAGCTCCAGCAACAAGTTTGGTACTTTGATTCTCAGAAATAAGAGTGAAGGCTACATTGTACATAACTGGAGAAAGTATTCAGAGTCCTAGGCTACATTTCAAATAGAATTAATTATATTATTCACTAATTACTAAGAACTGGTCAGAATTCCTATGTTATGTTTAATAAATGACTGCTAGAAAAAAAAAGGTGAAGAAAGTTTTCTCCATGTTTCCCTCAAATACCTGTAATGGATTGAACTACCCAAGAGAGTAAGGAAAGTTTTGACAGAACAAAAGGAGAATTTTCTCAGCTCTGATAGGTATATTTGTTCTCAGCAAGTAACTTCAAGATTGACAGCATCTTGGTTTGTGTGTGTTTGACTGAAACATGTTGACAGGTAGGTGAGCTCTGGAACTTACAAAATAGTTGGTAAGACATCGATTTATGGAGGTAAATCTTCCAAGCTGTTGCAGCATCTTGCACTCTGAGCCTATGCCACTGTAGATTCTCTGAACTTTTCCTCTGACAGGCTGGCTCCCACCCCAGTCCCGAGGTCTGTACCTGTCATGGGAAAAGATTCATTAGCCCGTGATGTGCAGTAGCTGTGGGATCCCTTTGTACAACCTCAGCATCCTGCCTTGAAGTGTGAGCACAGCAGCAGTTAAAAGTTGTAAGCTGGGCCTCTGCTATTGTGAGTGTTTTATGAAGAGAAGAGTGTCTGTTATGTTTTTCAGGTTTGTTTTGGAATCTCAAGGACCTCTTAATTTGGAAATTCCCTCAGTGGCTGTATCTTTATTTTTTTTCCCCTCTCTCCTAGTGATTATAAATGGTGGTAGTTAAAAGGAAATAAGAAAAGTGTTCATTGTTTATAAGGTGTATAGAGCCAATCATCATGTTAATTACATGTCACAGGGTAATGAATAACCCCTCACTTTTATCATGTGGGGAACAACCTGGGGTTGGTCAGATGGGGCTTTGTGCTTTAAATGAACACCCCCAAACAAAACTTTGCCCCACTCCAATTATGTGAGGACAGACTCTGGTTCAATGCGTTCTTAAGTCTTAAAGCTTTACAGCTGTGGGAACAGCAGTTAGACACACACTGTTCTGCAAACACCAGAAGTCTAAGCTCAAATGCAAAGCATACATTTTGTAGTGCTGATTGGCTTTGTAGTACTCATACATATGCACGGAGAGCCTAGCAATGGTGAGAAAATAAGTAAAAAAAACCCTTCAGAGCTAAAAAACTGTTATGACTGTAACATATTATTGTATAATTGCCTAATTTTGCAGCTTTGGAAAGTGTTTATGTTCTCAAAATTAATTAGTGTGGAGTGTAACTGCTTTTAAATATGCTGTTCCTCTCAAAACTATGTGGTTAGAAATGTATGCTTCAGTGAATGTACGCATCATTATTATTGAATATAAAAGTTTATAGTTCATTACGTGGAAAGTTGCAGTTGAAGCATTTCACAGCTTTAAGAACAATTATTATCCCTGACTGAATTATGGAATGAATTTTTGTGGGTCAATAAATTGTTATAATTTTTATTTTAAATGCATTCAGACTAATATTTATACAAAAGTGAAGTCAGTGATTTAGAGGCAAAGAAAATTAGATGAGAGATTATGGAAAAGCAGTACAAAAAAGACCTTAAGATTACATTTCTGGAAAATACTTCTTACTGTATTGGGAAAAAATGTGTCCCCCATACTCTGGACCTGATAATTTCAGTTTTGTATCCTTCTGACAGCCCTAATAATAGTGAAGCTTGGTGTTAACCCTTTTCCTTTATGCTAACCTATACAAGTGAGGTGGTGATTTCAGATGCACACAGATGGAGGGAAGCGACAGCGCTCTTGCATCATCTTGTGAGCAATGATCTTTGGGATTATTGTAGAGGCCTGTGACTGCATTTTCCTCTCTCCAAATCCTGTGGAGAGTCCTTAGTGGCTGGGCTGGTCCACACAGACTTCCATGCTGCTAGGAGACCCGAGCCAGCCGGTCTGTGTGTCCCCACAGCCAGGAGATGGGGACAGGCTAGGACAAGGTGCTCCACATGCAGCTGCTGTGTTTGATGTCTGCTTCCAGATGTCTTCATGCTGCACAAGAGAGATCCCTCCACTTCTGAGCATGGCCTCGGTGATCTCTGAGCTGTTTTCTAGTCTTGCTGTGTTGGCATCCAGTGGGGCTGCTGGCAGGAGCAGGATGTTTGTTCCTTCTTGTGATGGATGACTTGTAAGTGCCTCTGTCTCTGCTCTGTTTTTCCTCTTGGAGGGCTCCTGGACCAGAGAAAGATTTTCACACTGCTGCCTTCCTCACTTCTGGGAGATGTGAAATGTACTGCCAGCTCCTCAGTTTAGGTGAAATGGCAGCTTCAGTGAAGTACACAAGCTGGCACTGCAACTCCAGATAGTCATATTGTCCTCTTTGTAGACAGAAAACCACAGAATCATTCGGCTTGGAAAACAGATCATCAAGTCCAACTGTTCTGTCTCAATCTGAAGTAAAAACTCCTGAGGCCTCAGATCAGGTTGTTGTTTCTTCTTTCTTGGCCCAACTAGGCTTTCTCTATGTCTGCAGGTCGCTGGTTCCTTGAATGTCAGCTCCTGACATTGAAACCATTTGTTTTCTCGCTTTTCAGTTAAATAAAAATGTCAGTCAGTGATGGCCAAGGCTTCCTTGGTGCCTTCTTACACCAGATAATGCTAAATGTATGGATTATGACCTATAGCACTTTCAATTATCAATTTATCATTTTGACATAATTTGGGTGATGTGGAGTAGAAATTGCTGGTCTATACCCATTTTTTGCTGCAAAATGCTTGAAATCATGCTCAGTCATCTGAAGCCTATGCTAATAAATTTAAAATCCTTAGGATGAACTGGTTTGGGGTGGGTAAAGTATTTTACACCAGCTCAAATAAACTACAGTCTAGAGCTTCTGCCCAAGCAACTTCTGCCCAAGGTAAGCTAATTGGCCAGCTTTTCTGCACTGACTTAACTTTTCCTGGCCCATGAATAGAACCTGGTTTGTGTTTCTGGCATAGGAAAGAAGCCTTGGCAGTTTCTCTGTTGCTGCTCATTGGAAACCAAAATGAATGTTGCTAGCCCTCTCTGTGAATTTTCTTCGATCCCTAAATGACCCATAGAATTAATATTTTTTAAGCAGAGCATTTTTCCTGGATAAATGCACAGATGAGTGACTGTAAGAGATGGTACCAAAAGTCTCTCAATTTGCCTCCTGACCATCGCCAAGGACAATGACTGACAACCCCCGGGACTGGGACTGAAACTCTGAAACCCCAACACAGGAGTTCTGGCCTGCATGAGGTGGATGTTTGCCAGCCATGGTCTACAGGTGCACCTACTGGACCGATGCATCCCCATGGGAACCCGCACTGAAAACAATGACCATGCTACTCCAGGCTGATTTTAAGGGTTGGCCTGTTCTGGTGTGTCCTGTCCTGGTCCTTGAGTGGACATTCGCTTTGTCTTTGTTCTGCACCTGTTTCTACACTGGCTGCCTGAGACACCCCTGCCTCCTTTTGGCCTGTTGCCTCCTGCTCTGAAAAGGACTATAAAGTGACTCCCCAAGTTACCCCAACTGGAGATCACCCCGGCCAGAAGACGAATCTATTGGCAGACAGCCACGAGGACTTCATCTCTCTGTTGGTAGCTATTCCCACTCTCTCTCTCTCTCTCTTTCTCTCTCTCTATTCTCTTGCTTTCTCTCTCTCTTGCTCTTGCTATCATCACCCATAGAAGTCAACAAAACTCTGCTGGTCATTTCTGTGCAGTCTGTGGTAAAAGTATGAGACAATTCACTAATGTTATCACCCTGACTCCATCTCTCTGGAAAGTTGTCATGTAGCTGAGTCACATTTTTGCATTGTCCCATAGGATGTGGCTCTCATTGGAGCCCAGTGGTAAATTCAGCCTTTTTAAGGCCTCTCAGGAGTTTCTTTTCCCATTACAAACATCTTGGTGCATTTGCTGGTACCCCACGTTTGGACTGGCATCCTCACGCTTAGTGATGCTCAATTCCTTCCTGCTGTGGCCTTCCTCTCATGCTTCTGGGATAACCACTGACTCTGGAACATCCTAAATGGTCAGAACTTTCCAGAACAACAGCACAGGAAAACGTAATTATAACCATTTTCCTATTTATGTTGGCAAATTGGAAACTTGTCATGCTTTGTATCACAGAAATTTGAGTGGAGACGAGCCTCATAAATTGCATTCTATGTTCCTTTTTCCAAACCCCCTTCAAGATCGATTTTATGATACACTTGTGTGTTAAGACTCATGACCTTTTGCTCGAATATGGCAGCTTTCCAAAACACATGAGCAAGTCCTAGAAATTTCTTTTAAAATTTGCTTGAGCAAAGTCAGGGTGTTGGGGGGGGGGCGAAAGGAAAGGCTAGATTTTACTGGCACTGATACTTCAGAGAGGAGAGGCTTTTACAATCCAAACTGTGTGACAGAGAAAGATATTTCTGCTTAATTCTTGCCATGACCCATACTGAAATTAAATTAATGTTTTAAAATCTGTCTTGATATTAACTTTTAATATGCAGGTATTTAAAACTTGGGGTGATTTTCTAGAAAGAGAAAAAAAAAATCATCTTTGCTGCTGAGAGATACTTGTGACACAGCCTGAAACATTTGGAAACATATGATTGTTAATGCTGCGGAATTAGGTGCTTCCACATGGGAGGGCAGTGTGCTTTTCTTGGGATGGGAAGAACTGAAATTTTATATCAAATCACTGAGGAAGCCCAGCTTGTATATAAGGGATAATGTACGTAAAGTGTTAATTAGGTGAGATGATGGGTGAGATCTTAAAAATCAATTGCATAAAATTGTCTTTGTGTTTTGGCTTTCTTATTCTGAATAAGCAAAACAAGAAGTTATCGTGAATTTCATGGAATACTTTCAGGTCAGACTTAGGTACTAAACACACAGTAATTCTGGTATGTTACCTCTTCCAAGTGCATGCAGGGGGAGTACCATAAAAATCACCAACCCTTTTGCTGATTTTTGATGCTTCTATGTTTTACTTTTCAGCTGTCTTGGAAAAGCAAGTTTCTCTGCTAAGAAAAATGCTCTGTCAAACGCTTCAGTTTTGGTTTTTTTTTTTTCTCATAGAGATTTTCACTGTGTTCTTCTCTTCTGTGACCTTCAATGTCTATGAGACATCTATGAGAAATACAGAAGAAAAAAGGGTTGACAGCAACTCTTTCTAAATCTCATTCTCTAAATTGCAGAGGTTATTTATGCCATCTTTTGGGTTTCTCAGCCTCGCTAAAATGAGAATTTCAGTGGAAGGATGCTGGAGAAAAAGCTGAATCCCATTTGAGACTGGATTAATGCTGACCTAGATTAATGCTCTTTGGAAATCCCTCCAGAATATCTCTTTTCTAATTACAGCCTTTTGTCTGAAAAAATTGTTTTTGCATATATGGCCAAGCCTCAAAAGTGTTTCCTGATTCCAGCTAGTCACAAAATGACTGTTTTACTGTTTCTGGCCAAGCACATACCTACATCAGGATAATGCACTCATTCTGAGTGTGAGAACACTGCATTGTGTGCGCAGAGTACACATTGTGTACTTATGTACGCAGAGATAAAGCCAGGTATGTACACTGAGCATTTTGACACAAGACAAAATGCAAGATTTTTTTGGTAAGCTACTGCAAAGATCACTTTTTTTAAACCACCATTATAAAATCACTCATAAAGTCAGTGTTGTCTGTTGGGGAAACTGCCTTCCAGTAATCTCTTTTTTTATTTGTTCTTTGTAGAAATAGAGCAGAAAAAATTTTTTCCCTGTGCTAGAAATGTTGGTAAAAAGATTGTGAAATTAGCACTAAAGCAAATGTTAGCATAACATTTACATATGAAACACAGGCAATAGACCTCTAATATTTTTAATTGCATAGGTAGGTGCAGGAAAATTCTTCCTCTTTTGATGTACTAGCCCAAGAGGTTGGCTTGTGGTTTTTTTTTTTTTTTGTCTGATGTTTTGGCCTAGATGAAACAAAAGGCTCCACCTACAGATGTAAAACTGAATATTAAGATATTTATCTACACATTATTTATCCATATGGTCTTTATTTTCTTTTAAAAGTCTTCCTGTGAAACATGAATACTGCAATAGGAGTTGCTCTGCCATGTCCTGAATCCTTCCTGTTCTGAGTACAGCAAAGCATGAAGGAGAGACAGTGCACACTTGTGAATTAATTTTTCCCTTTAGGAGCCCCATACCAATCCAACAAGAGCCTGCTCAGGTTGGAGCTGTCTTGAAACTGGAATTCTCTTCTTGCTAAAGACATGATCTCAAAGGACATTGCTTTGACTCGGAAGAAAACAGGTTCACTCATTTCTGAAAGATTACTGTGGATATTCTTTCTTTTCTGGTGGCAGAAACATTTCTCTGTTTATTCAGAATAGAAATAGGGCTTGCGTTTGTTTCATGTAATGCAAAGTGATGAGTGGTCTATGCAAAAATTTGCTTTTCTTTGCACAATATTGAAATTGAAGTCTCCACACATTTCACAACTAAATGTCAGCCTGGAGCTTGGAAGAGGTTTCTAGATTCAGAGATGCATTATCGTGTTCTTTATTATAGAGAGCTAGCAGAGAGAAACAAAAAATTTTTATCTAACCCAGTTTGTTTTTGATCAATGGCTCACAGAAGAATGCATAAAAGTTTTGTTATTTGGGTCACATACCATATCGCATGATGTATTAACTCTGCATTTTGATTTTTCAAAAAGTTAAGAGTTCTGAAACATTACTGATTTCAAATCCACATGTACCATTATGTCTTCTTTTTTTTTAATTCCTTTTGCCAACACTTTAGCCTGCATTACAATGTCAATATGGTAAAGCTGTCTCATTCTCAGCATGGCTACTTTAGTTATAGTGTGGGCAGAACGCAGGTCTTTTGTTAGATGATGAAATGTTAAAACACCCAAACACTCAACTATTGCTTGAATCCAGGTAGCACTTTTGGGGCTCTCTTTCGATGGAATTTATTTTGCTTATAATTGCAGTGCCTGTCACAAATCAAGATGACTGCTTGCTGTGGATTTGCAGCTGCCTGTATATGTATCTGACCTTCCATTTCTGAGTAACACTTTACATTCGTAATTTCTGTTCATAAAGTGAGTTTGAATTTAGAAACGAGGGATATGCAATGTAAAGTGGTACATTTGGGGCTTTTATATGTCAGCTTTATTTATTTAGCCTTCAGACTCATAAAAGTAACAAGGTCTTGGAATATCTCTACTTATGTTTTTTGATATTAGATTACTGCCTCAAGTAGTGGATACTAAATTCAGTTCAGTATATCAGAAACATTCAGCAAAACTGAGTTAGACTTTATAGGTTAAGTCAAGTTCTGTACTTGATTTTTCTTGGGAATCCAGGTACTGTGAGAACCCTTCCCTTTTTTAGTATTTTCTATCAACTTACTACCTCTCATTTGTGATCACCATTTGAACACTGGTGGCCTAGGGGATGCAAATTCAAGGAGTGAAACAAGTTTAAACAACAAAATATTCCCCCAACCCTGCATGATTAATCTCTGCTCTACTTTAGGGACCATATCTATTGTCATCTTCTGCATGTTAAAGCAGTTACTGCAATTGATGGCATGCTCTCTTTATAATAGGATCCAAAGGAAGTTTAAGCCATTCATCTATTTGCATGTGTTTTAAATTATCCTATGAAGTTTAGTTGTCATGTTTGGGATTGTGAAGGGCTCTCTATAGCAGTTGCACACATTGGTCTGGTGTCCAGTGGCTAAGTACAACTGAAGGTTGATTTACCTGGTGAGAGGCACACACAAGCAAATTTGGAGACTCCAACTACAGTAGGATCCCATTAGGTATTTGGTCATAATGTTTTATTCAGTCAATAGTTGAAGCAAGGACTTGTTTCTAGATCAAGGGGGAACCAAGTCATTACCCATCCATGGGTACAGCCTGTAACTTTCATAACTCCACATATGAAGGAGAGTGAGTAAACCCCTAGTTATTTATTTGCCTCTTCAATCCTGTGATAAGTATGCTGCCCATCTTTTTCATATCTGAAACAATTACTTTTCACCACAGGGGGTCAGGAATTGTCAAAAACAAATGGATACCTTGGTTCCTTCTGCTGTGTCATCTTGTAGGTGCCAGAGAGTTACTGCTTTATTGTTGAGGGGTTTGAGTTTAACATGGCACAATGTTAACAGTTCTCTAATATTTAAGTTTCTTATGGCAAGCAAATTACTTCTTTTCCAACTTTTCATTTCTAAATCCTTTCAGGCATAATGGTGACTGCATGCTGCAAATCAGCAGATATGTATCTGTTTCTGCATGTGTTGCTACAAATAACTATGTTTGCAGATTTGCTGCTCTTACTCCTCTGTTATAAATCACATCATAAAAAGTCTGGCAATCATCTGCATGAAAAATACTTCAGTTTATCTGTAGTGTGTATGCATTTATTAATACATACTTGTGGGTATTTTACAAAATGTAAATTCTAAATACAAATTTGTGTTTCTATTCCAATGTGCCATCTAAGTATTTTTTTTGTATTTTTTAAGCAGAGAAATACATACTTCTTTAGATTCCTGTTTGAGTCTGCTCAGAAGCGTCTGCACTTTTAATATACTTGTCCTTTTTTTTCCCACTGCATTCTGTAATAATAAAAGTTTAGATTTTTAATTTTAGATTTACATAATATAGAGAAATAGGAGTTTTTTCTTTAACTTTTCTGGCTTTACGAGAGTATTCTCCCCTTATGCTATCCATGCTGTTGCCAAGGGGGTGGAAAACTGTTCCTCATTTTTCTGGGCAGAGTATAACACATGACCTTACCCACCACTCCTTTGGACAGCTATCCACATAGAAGACATGGTGGTTGGAATATTTCCTGGGTTTTACGTAGTTTCCAAAGTTCAAAAGGCTCATTGTTTGAGTCAACTGTGGAATTTGAGTTTGTCAAGATCTATGTAGATTTTAAGCTCTTTTTTATTAGAAAATAGGGATTACAGTTCTATTTAACTAACAATCATTCAGTAATGTAAGATTTTAGTTGCAAACATAACTTGGGTAAAATTTCAAAACTTATTGTTTTTTGTACTTGCAGAACATACGACCAGCAGTGGTGAGAAGACTGAGGACAATCTCACAATATGGACACTCCCAACAGAGCAGAATTGCTCACAAAGGTCTTTAAATATGATTCATTTGGATGGAGATTATAATCTGAATTTTAATGTCAGTTTTCTCAAATGTGCAAGGAGTGAGACAGTCTTTCCTCAGTAAGCCCAAATATGGGGGGGTTTTATTATTATTTTCAGATATTTTCTATTTTCAGATTTTTGTAAAATACCTATTTTGCATAGAATTTTCTGGGAATACTGACCTTCATTTGCTAGCAAGTCCCCAAGAGTGGCACAGTAACAGCTTCTATGGTAACTGAAGAGGATTTAGAAAAAGGAACTGTGGCAAAAGGAGAAAATAAATAGAAGCATGTTTAAGAGAAGAATATTCTCTTCTCAAGTAAAAAGTCACTTCTGACCTTTTTTGGGGGGTTCAGACAGAGGTTGCAACATTGGTAGATTCCTAAATCTTTGTAAGAACTGATTTGCCAAGCTCTGGAGAGGCTTACTGCAGGGCGTCAACTCCAAGCTGTTTCTAGGCAGATTCCGTTTATTATCAGCACATTTTGACATTTCAAGTAATACTGTGCAAGTTCTCTTTCTCACTTTCTATTAGTGATTTCTTTAGAGTAATGAGCTTTTTCATTTTCAGTTTTCCAACACTTCCAACAGATGTCTTACCAGCAGTTATGATGATTAAAGGTTTTTGAAGAAGTAGACTGCTGCAGGAAATCTAAAATGGATCCCACTGCAGTGCCAAAAATCATTGGAAAATATGAAAATATATATATATCCCCTTCTTGAAGAAATATTCCACACTATTGCTATTTCATTGCACTTCTGTGTGTTTTTTTCCTGAACTAGACAAAATAAATAAGTGAAATTCCTACAGGTAGGATGAAAAGGAGGTGAAGAAAAGTGAACTTGTGGCTTAATCTCAGCAAAATGTTGGATGGCATCCACAGATATGCTGAAAATATGCATCTAAACCACTGACTGGATTTCCACGGATCTCTTTCTCTGATGATAGTTGGTCGTCAACTATTTTTAGGAATACTGCTCTTGAGCATTTCTATCTGGCTATGAGTTTTCAACATTACTTTTTAAATGCAGGCTTAATCATTATAATTCATTCATTTGTCACCTTGAAACTAAATTAATGCAATGCCCTCTGGTATATGAAACACTGTTTGATTCATATTTGTCATCAAAGTGTCCACTGAGCTGCAATTGAAAAGTTCAAGCATTACACTTAGATGAATAAGCAAAAGGGCTAGTGTGTTTTCAAACAGCATGTTTTGATGACAAAATATCTGTCCTTCAGTTTATTGAAAGGAATTAGTGCATTTTGAAAGGGTTATGTGATGTAGTGGCGGCATGGTGAGGAACTGGATTTAGCCCAGGAGATAGTTTCCTGTGTTGGATTTCTCTCTCAAGTGTTGGGCACTGTACAGACAAAACCCCATTTGTCTGGCTTGAAATATTCGGAGATGTTCTCTTTGCCTTCCAGCTTAAGGAAACAGAAATTTCTTCAGGAGTACCCAAAAGTTAAAAACCTTTCATGGCCTCTTTCTCTTGCTTTTTACAAACTGTTTTAGAATAGCGCATTTTGAAAACTTCATATCAGTGGCAGGGCAAGGTAGCCACAAGACCATGAACCTCATCCAGGCATTGGGGATGTGGCGCTAGCAAATATGAAAAGCCAGATGATAGTTTGGTGATTTTTTCCTTAATATTTTTCCCTTGAAGAGCTACTTTTAATTATTATCTAGCTCTACTGTAGCTTAGAAGATAACAGGAAAAATAAAACACCCTTTTAATTTTTTTTTTCTTGGATTAAAGTGTGTTTTCAAAGGGTGCCACCTGAGCATTGTATAAAAAATTACATTCTGTGTTCTTTATTCCTTTAGGTCTGATCCTCCTCACATTGAAAATTGGAGACATTACTTGTAAATCTAGGGTGATATCTGTAATTTTTATCAATCTTGAAATATTCTTCCTTTTAATTTTTCACTATACTTGAGAATGACCCTTAGGAGTCAGTGTGTAAAAAAGTTTCTTGCCTTCAGTCCTATGACTGTCTAACCAAATAATTCTCAAGTGTATTGAAAATATAAGGAGAGAGAGTCCTTCTGTTATCAATATTTTATTGACCATCAGTCACTACACTTTAAGGGCATATTTTATCCAAATTTTCTATTCAGTTGGCTTACAGAGCTATGCTGAAATAGTTTCAAGGTGATGAAGAGGAGCTTAAAAATACTGCAGTGCAAGCCAGGTAAGCAGCTCAATGCTCCTTTTTCTTTCTTTTCCAGATAAGCCTAAGTTAAAGGCAGCTTTACTTTATCCTTTGGGAATGTTGTGTTTAAAGCAACCCCTGCTAATCCATGAACATTATGGAACAATTTACAATATATCCTTATCCAGGCTGCACTCACCCATAACACAGTGACCCGTGTCTAGGGGTTAGATATTAGGAAGAGATTCTTTACTGTGAGGCATTGGAACAGGTTGTCCAGAGAAATTGTGGATATCCCCTCCCTGGAAATGTTCAAGAGCAGGCTGGACAGAGCTCTGGGCCCATCTGAGTGGAAGGTCTCTCTGCCCGTGGCAGGGGGTTTGGAATTAGATGATCATTGAGGACTCTTCCAGCACAAACCATTCTGTGATTATAAGAGTCTATGATACTTGTTTTTTCAAATTACTATTAAGCAGTCCTAATGACATAGATACAAATTAGGTCTTCAGCTGAATCACTCATGTAGTGAACAATCTTTTTAGGCTCTCTAGGGGAAAAAAATTTAGTCATGAACAGTTTTCATCCCATGGCTGCAAGAAACATAGGATGGAATATCCAAACCCTGCAATTTTCGCTATAATGCTACTTAATTTGAGCCAGTGGCTGTGGAAGTCACTGCTGTTGGGCAGTTTTGCAATGAGAACTCTAGGTTTTTGATTGCATATTGAATCTAGTCTGCCCAGATATTTTCAAAGCTTTACTTTTTCCAAAATGCAGACGTACTTTACAGTACTTAGTGATGTTTCTGTTGGAATTGAATTTGAAGATCTCTGTCTGCCGCACATTAATTTTATTTAATTGGAAACAAGTTTACTTTTCCCTGGGCTGGACAGGGAGTAAAAATTTTGGCCCTTGGTATTTGCTGCCAAAACCTCTTGCAGGTAGTTTAAAGGCAGCATTGTGATAGAGCCAAACTTGTCTTTAACACTCCTTCCTGCAATTTTAAAAAGTTTGGGCCAGACTTCAATTGCAGAATTCTAGCAATTGAAGCAATTAGCAGCAGCTGAAGATCTGGTCTGTCAAAAATAAATCCTTTGATTTTTGCCACAGTTTTAGATGTCACTTTGCCTACCTTGGAGGAAATCCTCAGTATTGTTGTTGACTTGTTATTGTTATATGAGTTGCACACTAAGGGAAAAATGTACTTTTGTAGTCAAGCTTTTATTTTTGGGACTGTACTTTTGGCTTTATTAGTTTTAAATGGCGTTACTTCCATTTATGATCCTGTGAATTGTTCATCTGTCAGCATAAGATGTAGGAGCAGATGAAAGGCAAGGAGCCATATATGTACCTGAGTAGCTTGGGCACATGCAAATTCTCTGTCATTGTGTTTGAAAGCAGAAAAGAGAGTGAACCTGCTGAGGAAGCAGTTACGTTGAATGTGCATGGCCCATGTGCATCACAAACTGTCCCTGGAACAGCACTTGTACTACTTCATGTATGTGAGTGTTCACAGCAGTGTGGGTAGGGGAGAATGCATACAGCTAATATAATGTATGAACTGCAGTTTGTGTAGGTCTTTCCTGGCTATTCTCCCAGTTCTGTGATTGAAAGTCCTGGTCCAAGTCCTGCTGAAATAATTAGAACTAACTTTCATTTACTTCTTCAGGGCGGGGCCCCACCTATTCATTAATTCAGTTGTACTTCCGTGCGGGGCCCAAACTTACTACTGAGGTAAGTGACAAACCCTCCCTGCCTTTAGCAAAATATGCCTGGGCATCGTGTATATTATGAGATGTTAAATGCTTTAACAACTGAAGCATCTGTGTTGTGTTGAGCTCTGAGGCAGCATCCGAAAGGATCACAAGATACTGATTACATTCCTCACATTGGTATGACAATGGTTTCTCCACATATTGTTTCCATCGCTACTGCAGTCATACCACCAGAGTGTCTTAATGCTCTGCCAGTTTGTATTCTTGAGAAATTTTTGTCACAGGAATAGATTTCTCCGCACTGTTCAGTATTTTTCCTAAGTTAATAACCCACTTTGGGACAAATTTGGAAAATTTAGCCCAAGGGCTCTGGTTTGCTTTCTCATTTCTGTTTGTTTTCTAATTCATATATGTGAAAGATGCCAAAGTAATTGATGGACAGGATAGTATAAAACTGTTAACACACAATTGCACTTTTACTTTATATTCCCCTTTACCTTCAGGAAAGTAATCTTCTCTGCCCCACTATTCTCTTGCCTTGTAAGATGAGAACAGTAATGCTTTTGTATTCCCCTAACCAAAGTGGTTTTGGGATCACATTGAACTGGACATTATCCCACTGATGAGCACTTTGATGCATTGAATGCCTTTGTTGAACTCTGTGAAATTACTGGTTTGAGTCAGGGTTCAAAATCTCTTGCCGAGTCATCTCCAGTTTCTGATGAGCAGTGAGGTGAGAGTAAGAGAACTTAGGCCATGTAACTCTTCCTGATATCAGGGGAAACAAATACCTAAACCCTCACATTTTAGTATTTGGAGTGTTTTGCATTTTGACAACTTGACAACTTTCTAACATTATCACATTTCAGTCCAAATCCCCTAGACCTCTGCTCAGTCTTTACACAGGCAAATCTCTTTTGTGCTTTAATGATGGCTTCTTCAATAAGGTCTGGAAAACCACAGAAAAAGGAAAGGAAAGGATTGATTGGCAATTTACTTACTGAAAGGTAAAACCAAGCATGGCACAGTACACAGTCCAGTTTTACCACAGGCAAATCAATGTTTCTACTATGAACATGATAGCCATAAACAATAAAATTTTGCTCCACTATTGTGAAAATCTGGAAGTTGCTGTGTGATTGTTGTTTCCCTGTTTTTGGCATGTATTCAAATTAAAGGACAGGATTATATGGAGTAGGAGGTTGGTGATTTTCTGTAACTGCCAGGTGACAGGCAGTCTAGAGGTATATCTTCTGTTATTTGTTTATAGATGGATCACTTGCTATGAAAATTACTTAAGAGACCAATTTAAGCATCAGTTTGCATTCTACAGTTCAGCAATTTCACATTGTAAGTATCAGAAGAGCTTTCAAAGTAATTCTGTCTGGATCTAGCAATTTTCTACTATTCATTCACTTTTTTTCCCCTAGACCTTCTCTTGCTGTGTCCTCTATGATAATTCTGGAGATATCCTCAGAGTGGGGAAGTTTGGCCTGTGTAGTTTTCTCAAGCCCTAACACACGCCTGCTCTTCATGCGTGACAGCTGAAAATCATCTTAAATGAAAACTGCTCTGTGTTCCTCTTGCTGCAGCATGGGAGATGATATGTTGACAGTCCAGAGTGCGGTGCATGATAGATGTGGAGGAGTGTTGTTAAAAGACTTGAAGGGTGTTTATTGCCTATCCCAAAATGTTTTAGTGCTTGCAGGCTGTAGCCATCACTCTGGCATGGCAGCACTGAAAACTGCAGTTCCTGCAGCACAATCCCAAATGTGGTGCCAGGTGTTCTGGAGGAGGAATACTGTCCTGTCAGCACCACAGATGAGTAATTACACATAAAACCTTTGTTTCTCTGTGTTTAAAATTAATTTATCATTCACCTTATGATAGTAATTTTGCAGGCAACAAACATCATTTAATCAGTTCTTTCCATTCTATATTTAGTTGCTGTAATAGTACATTCCATGTTGGAGAACTTGTACTTTATTTGATGCTACTCATTCTTTACTAGTATTATTTAATTTATTTATTATGTGCTGGCAGGGAACTCAATAGGACCAGGTTGTCAAATTTTTCTTCTGGTGTCTTCTGAAAAAAATGAATGCTTTTGTAGACGTGTTACTGTGGTTGAGGTAGCTGATGACTGACAAGTTTTTTGAGTTAGATTTTCTAACTCTGGAACTGCATAATTAATAATGCATAAGTTACCAGGCACTTGGTGTAGGAGTTGGGAGTGGAATCAGAAACCCAAAGGAATTGTTATACTTGAATGCAGCTTAATTCCTACATTGTCACTGATTTTTGTCTGTGTGTGTCCTGCATCTGAAAGAAGACATAAGGCAAAGGTGGCATGTTCAATCAGTTCTTTGGTGCTGGCTGCTATAGTTTCTCTCTCAGATGTGTGCTATCTTTGTTAAAGCTGTGGAAGTGGTAAGCTTACAGCAGCCTTGCAGGCTCCGGAAAACAAAACAGCAGGACATCAATTTTTATGTATATTCCATGCATCTTTGGAGCAAATTGTGCAGGAGAATTCCATCATCAATGGTGTATAACATCACTAATGGCTTAGGCCAGAAGCATCTTGGATTGTGCTGGCATTAGTCAGGGTAATTTAAAGCACTCATACAAGCTTTTGCTATTTGAATATGTCCCTAAAATGTGTGATAAATGCATTAAGAGATTTTGGACCTGAAAACTCTGCATAAAAGGTGGATGGAGGAGGGTCATTGGGCTAAAACAACAACTTCTAAACCATGAAGTGATAATGAAAAGTAGACTGGGCAACATACTGATATTTCCTTTAGGAGAATCAGGAAGCTGGTCTTTGGCTCTTGCATTTTATAAAGCTCTACCTCTAATCTGCTAGCTGGTTTTATTACTGAAATGTAATATTGCAGTTCAGTTTCTCCCCACTGCTCTGGGGATCTTTATTCCTACTAGTGTATGTTGTCTAAAGGAAAGATTGTTCTCTTGTTCTACAGATGAAGTCTGAACTGGCAAAAGAAATGTGTTGGTTCTTTCTTCCATGGAAGGAGACAACATCTGGAAGAGAATCTTTAAATAGCATTAATTACATCCCTTGATTTTCCCTTTCATAGGAGGAAAGTGGAAGTTATGTGAAGCTATATTTATTGTCACTAGAATTAACAATGATGAGGTGAGCTTCTAGTTTGTATCAGTTTCTTCCTAGCATTTATATCCCAAATTGTTGTTCATGATTTCCAACCATTTCTTTCCTGAAAAAAAAGCTTAAATGTCTTTTTCTTTGTTCATATTTGAAGTATATATGTTGAGATAGAATAGCTGCAGAGGAGTAACAGAATCATTCTGCCACTGGTCTCATCTTTGAACTACATTGCTTAGGATATGTTATGGAATAAATCCCAAATTATGGACTAGTGAAAAATGCAAGTGGATTCTGGATGAACCTAGTGATGTGGTGCCAGTATAACAGAGATGAACAGGATCTTTAGGAAGTGCTCAAAAGCAATTTGGTTCTAGCCCCTGCAACCCAGACTAGAAGAAAAATCTGGTTTTACTCGCACTTTTTGCAGTTCTATTAAAAAAAAAAAAAAAAAAATTATTAAGGCCTGAAGGACTCCTAAGCCTGACACATCACTGTGAAAATTCTTTAATTGAAAATATATATTTTCTCGGAAAAGGTGTTGGAAATGTTTTTAAAACTCACAAAGCCTCCTTTCTTTCAGAAATAAAGCTTCAAGGCTCCAAATAATTTGAGCACTTGCATTTCTGTAGGTACAGGGGAGTTCTACCCTATATATAAAAAAGCATAAGCACATGCTTAACTTTTAGCAGGTATTAAGTCCCATTGATTACATTAGGACTTAAGCATAGACTCACATCTCTGAGAAGCGGGTCCTGCCTCATATTAACTTCCAAGCTGAAAGTTTCATAAGGTGTTGCAGGTGGTCCAGCACTCATTGACCAACAGGTCCAAATGCTGCCAGTGCAGCAAGCCAGAGAGAGGTTTGGTTTAATGGGATTCTGAGTTACAATAAATAAATTATAACAAACTCGACAGAAGCGTCTGGGCTGGGTCCAGCCCTGAGGCCAGACTGAAATTTCTCATGTAGCAGGTAATCAGTAAGATGAGAAACCAGATGCAGGAGAAGGGCCTCTCTATGAAGCAAGAAGGTAGGTACTCTGAGGGCCAAGTCTTGTCCCAGTAATTTTTCCAGTAACACTACAGTGATCCATTTTTTTCATTATCTGGTCTTCAAAGGAGTTGAATTAATTGGAAATGAAACTGATGATATTTTTAGGGCAGGCCACCCATGTTGGTTGCTTATGTGAATGAAGAATGGGTCATTAAATTTGTCCCTTACTTTTCTAAACATTTCAGTATAAGCAAAGCTTGTAGGTAATTTCAAATGAAGGCTATTTTGTTAGTGGGAAAAGGATTGCCAGAGTGGCATTATCCCCTTCAGAGCATTTAAACTGAGCAATGTGATGACATTTCAAAACCATCTGGGACTATTTTTTTTTCATTATAGTCTCCAAAATGACCCATTTTACTTAAAAAACAATGAGGCTGGTGTTTCCTTGTCCTTTGTGATAATGTTTTTCAAGCAGATGTCTCTAGGGTTTGGTGCAGGCTTTAGCTAACAGCTCAAAATACCCAGTCACTGGATTGATTGATGCACGAAGCTGATTGTATCTGTCAGTGTGCAACTCCCCCTTTATTTTACATACTTCTTTCCAAAAATCATATTGGAAGTGCTTGAGTGTTGAAGAAGGGCTTAGAATGGTTTGAGTGCAACTGGACTAGATTTTGTGAAATATTTGATGACTTGTACTGTACATGTGGATTGATGTTTCCAATTAGTTTTCCCAGTGACAGGTCTGGTGGGATCCGTTGTATCTCTGAGCGTAGCCAGCCTAAGTCAGTCGGTAAGAGAAAGATACTCCACTGGAAAGCAATTCCTCTACCCAGCCTGCATCCCTACTGTTCTCTATCTACTGAACCAAATTACAAGGTTAGATGACTTTATGCCTATTTTTTCGTCCTCTGGAGTTTGCTAAGGTAGATATTATTTTTTGCACAATCTTCCCCACTGGATGCACGGGAAGGTTATTTGTAGATTTTTCTTTAAGTTTTGAAGTTTGGATTTTGCAAGTGAAACACTTCTTTAAATGAATAATTTTTATAATGGAGTTCCTAGCTTTTGGGAGTAACCAAACACTAACATTTAGTATTGTGTGCTTAACATACAAAAAAATCACAAGCTCTCTGAAAATTAGCTAAATTCCCTTTTCTTTTGTAGATTTTTTTTTTTTATTTTTGGTCTTTGTAATAGATATGATGTTTTATAAAGTACTGTAGAGGTTGCAGTCAAAAACTGTGGACCCCTTTGGGCAGCAAATAACAGGAGCAGAAATGCTGGTTTGAATTCTGGAAGTAGATGAGAGCACATTGAATCACAGAGCTTATAGAGATCTATATGGAATCATAGGGGTTGGAGAAACCTCCAAGGTCATCGAGTCCAACCTTTGGTCCAGCACCACTGTGCCAACTAAACCACAGCACTGAGTGCCTCGTCCAGGGATGGTGACTCCAACACTTCGCTGGGTGGCCTGTTGTTGGTTCTAACAACCCTTTCCATGGAGAAGTTCTTCCTGATGTTGAAACTGAACGTCTCCTGGCAGCAGCTTGAGATCACTTCCTCCTGTCCTGTCAATTGTTTCCTGGCAGAAGGTTGTGGAGAATATGTTATTTGAGGCTCCCCAAGGAAACAGATGCTTAAAAGAGGTGTGGCGGCCACAAATCATATTTGGAAGACAGGCTCAGTTTACAGTCCTGCCATTTTCTCCTGTGCAGCCTTTCAGCTTTCTCTTTAATAAAATTGACCAGTTGCTATTTATGTATTTCTAGCAAAGGGGTATAAGTAGAGTTGGTTGAAATTGCTTCCTTTATAGTTGGCTGTGTGAGAGAAAATTGATTTTCTTGACCAAATGGAATTTCCACTGAAAGTCTACCTTCCGTGAAAATATTTGATCTTTTTACTTTAGTTGAGTGCCCCATCCCACACTCTTTCCCTTGAGTTTCTAAGTGGAAAGTCATAATTTTCTGGGCTTGCAGAACTGTAGGCAAGTAATAGTAATAATAAAAATGCTGGTTATATCTTTTCATGAGAGGTTTTTTTTTTTTTTAATAGTACTCAAAGTATAATTACTAGAAAGAGCTGGATTACAGCTCAAGGTCATCTTCTAGTCCAAGTTTGATTCCTATTCTGAGATGAGAGTGAGTAGTAGAACCTTCTGCTGTTTTTTTTAGTAGAAAGTTGTGCAGTACAACCCAGGTCCCCTCCTGTATTTTTTAGCATACTGGTGGCTGCTGGCAGCTGCATCTTGCTCTTAGCAAATTGTCTGTGAAAAATTGCTCATAGCTAGTCCCTAAGAACCTCTACTGAATGTGTCTTAATCCTGAACTCATATATTCAATTCAGGTGGATTGTCAGGCAGAAATGGAAGAGTGCACTATGCAGCTTGGTCTATAAATTAAATTTCGTCTTCTCAGCATAATAGCACTACAGCTTTTCAAAACAGAGTTGGGACAGAGAATAATGATAACTCTTGACAAGATATGTCTCAAGAATTTCGCCAGTCTATCCTGAACATCTGAGTCTAAGAAAAATTACTGGCATGGAACAAATCAGGCTAAAATATCCATTTTGAAAGAAACTCATGAGCAACTGAAAACAGATAAAAATTATTCTTTGGCAGCCATAAGAGTAGACACAGCTACCACTTAAAACACAAATATTTCGAAACTGTAAGTGCTTATATCACAGAGATTACCATATCATCACAGGCTGTCATTTGTCCTCTTATCAACGCAACATGAAATCCCAGTGAACGTGAATAGAGATTAATCTTGCAGATACTTGGCATACCAGCCCTGCAGTGTCAGAAAACACGCTCAGCACAGCCACCACATAGTCTCAGTGAGGCTTTTAAATGGCTGTGGGGTCAGCTCCAATGCCTGGCATTCCCCAGTCACAAACGTTTCAGCACTCACTGAGCACTGGATTTGTCTCCATTACGCTTTGAGTAAGGCTCCCTTGCACAGGAAGCAACAACCCAAGTAATTTTCTACTGCTATTACTAACCTTCTAATAGGAGCTCATACATGATAATTAGGCCTCTCAAATATATTTTGCAGAGTGTATTTTCTTTTCCTAGCCAGATTTTTTTTTTTGTTGGTTTTTTTTTATTCTATTTGGGAACTTCTGAAAATATCTTACTGCTTAAAAGAAAAGATTTTAAACCAAATCCTTTGCGATTAGTAATGCACAGCTAAAGACATTTGGAGCGTTAAACACCCCTGTATGTAAAATCCCTGGAGTTTTGCTAAAGTATGGCTTAAAATTACAACAAAATTACAGAGCTGGAAGAAGAATCATGGCTGCATAGAAGAAAGCTAATACAATTCTTTACATATCTGTTTCATAAAGAATCTTTCAGTTCTCAGTTTAAAAAAATGAGTAAAAATTAAATCATTAAATTTGGTGCCGTAATATGTGCTACATTTACTGAAGATAAGCATGAAGTCAATACCAAAGGCTACAGCATGTTTGAAAAAAAAAAAATAAATTGATATTGTTTCCTTTTTGTCAAGGTCTCCCATGGGAAGGGATATTGCTTGGCTGTAGCAGTAATGGCCCTCTATCTAGGCAAAGAACTATTATGTTAAATTCAAACCTCTCTCTATTTATCAAACAGCCAAAACTAATAAACACAGCTATAGCGTTAAGACTAAAATGCTGCTAGGCTGTTACTTCTTTCACCAGAGTATCATTTATAATTCAATTTAGACAAAGAGTCTGCTCCTCAGGGATGAGGACATTGACACAAGAGGTCTTTACTGTTTGGGCATAGGAATCTTATTGTTTTGTAGTTACAGTGGTTGGAAACAATTTTGACTGGAAAAACAACTCCACAAGATAATTTTAGAATTTTTAAGAAATAGATTATTGAAAAGAATCTGTAAAGTATTGCTTATAACAAGTAATGCTAATTGGAAGGCATATCTATAAAATAAAGGAGGTTTTAAAAGGAGGGGGAGGAAAGCAAAATGTGAACTTGAGCAACCCTTGCTCTGGGGGTATTTTTATTTATTTAACTTTTTTTTTTTTTTTTTTTTTTTTTTTTTTTTTTTTTTTTCCTAGGGTTTTTAAGCACTAGAAACTTGGTGTGTCCTTCCATATGGTATTTTTGCTTAGTGCAGACCAGGTTCTTAAATTTTGAATTTATAAGGAAGTCCGTCAAATTGATTTACTTGTGCTCTATGGAGCAGACTACAAGTACACCTACCTGTCTACTCATGGCAGGCACACAGAAGGACAAGGTACCATTTAAAATTCATGCAACAGGTTGCATGATAGAAAGTTTTAAAAAGGGAGACCAAAATTTGAATTTGCAGCCATTTTGAAACATCAAACAGTGTATTTTTTCAAAATCTTGCCATGGAGTTAAGGCAGTTACATTGGGAGACTGCCAGACACCCCAGTAATATCTATATATAATACACCCGTGCATAAGAAAAATAAGAAATAGAAAATCTGATACGTCAACCACTGCCAGCCAGTAATGACCAGTGGAATTCAGCTAACGTAGACAATTTAATTTCAACGCCTAGTGGGAATTTGATTAAAGCAATTAGAGAAAATACTGAACATAGTCCAAATCATGCATGTCTCTATTTAATTTTATTTTCTTTAAGCATTCTTGGCCTCTGAAAATATAGGTAGTAAGTCTCCTGAAAACTTTCAAGCAGGGCTATAACTTTGTTCACATAATGGTGACATTGAAGTGAGTGAGGCTACTTGCAAAAGGGAAATTATATATGTGTTTAAGCATTTGCAGGGTTTCATGCTAAGAGCGTGGAACAGAAAATTCTTCCATAGCCTGCCCAAACCCTAGCCCTAAATACAGCTGTTCCTTTCCAGCAAAGTGTGGAGGCACAGACTGATCAGCCTTGTGGAACAGAGAAATTCAGGGGCACATTTGCAGACCTTGGGTTCAGGGTGAAGTAGGTGGGTCTGAGAGACTCCAGTCAGCAGGGAAATTTACTGATTTCTCAGGAAGAGTCTCCTTCTGAATGTCTGATTGTTGTTATGATATGGGTGGAAATTACGGGGAATAAACCTCTTGTAAACCTATATGGGGCTGCAGCCATGGCTATGACATCACAGATAGCCAATGGAGTAACTAACTCCATTTTGGTCCATCAACTTCTACAGCCATTTAAAAATTTTTATTATTCTACCACATGAATTTGGACTGCAGCCACTCACCATAAGACAGACTGGACTAATAAATCTTTGGCACATGTAACCACTATGTTTAATATAAAACAATCCCTACACTTTTTTTAATATGATTTATAAAACAGAACACGAAGCTACCTACACGTTTTTTTCTAGCTACAGCAGATTCTGTTATTTATTGCACATTTAATTACTAACAGCAATTCAGTCATGCTACCTGACCCTAAGGCCTTTTGATTACCTGATCCAACATATTTCACATGATAAAAATGTCAGGCTCAGAGAAACCCACCAGTCTGGTTTTCTGTGAAATCTAATTACAAGCAGCAATGTTAAAGAAAGGTTACTAGTTTAAATAGTCAAGGCAGTTATTCAGTAAGGGTTTGTTTTGATTGAAATGATAGATGAGGGGACACCGTGCAGCCTGGTAGGATGTTGTGAACAGTGCAGCCTCATCTCACCCACACTTATTTTGGCTGCTCAGCTTGAACATGGGAAGTTCAACTGGGCCTCTGGGAACAGAGTGCCACAGGATGAGTACATCCCTCTCCCTGCACAGCCTCCATCTCCAGCCTCTGCAGAGCCAGGAGCTGGACTCGATGATCCTCATGGGTCCATTCCAACTCAGGAATGTATATCCTATGATTCTCTGATTATGGGAAAGGGGAGCCAGTGAGTCCATTCCTGGGAATTGGCTCAGCCCTTCCCGTAACTCCTAACACAGAAGATGATACATTAATGCTCTATTAAACTGTAGCTATTGAGACGGAAATTGGCACGAGCTGCATTACAAAAGACCCTGTAGGTGGCTGGTGAAACTGATGGGTTGAAATCCTGGCTCCTTGCACATAAAGTTCTCATTGATACCCTGAGATTAGGAATTTGTCTCAGTCTAAGAATTTTGGAATGTTTTCCTGTGCCTTGCAGCTTTGTCTTGTCCCATTTTTGTATTTCAGTCAAGGTAGAAAGGGTCAGGAGCACAGCAGAAGAAAAGGAAGGAGCATTTGCTTGTGGGAAACTCCTACACTGCCAGTGACAATAATAATAACAACAGTAATGACAATTTCTCCAATTTTTATGGTGACTAAGAGTTTTAGCAGGAAGCGTGGATGATACTGTGTCTGTACATGGCAGGTTTTGCATAAACAAAATGAAAAGATAAAGAATCTTGGAAAAAGAGAAATAATTTCCATAGAATATTGTTTTAAGATGTATGACACCATGCTGTAGAAAAAAGATGAGAGAGGCATTTTAGTATATTCATTGTATGATTTTTCATCTGAACAGAATTTTATTTTGCTGCCTGTTATGTTGTACACAACTGGAAAGAATACTCCCATGATATGGTGAGTATTAATTCTGTAGTTATAAATCAATGTATTATAATTTTTCTCCTGGGACATGAATAAATGCTTTTTTTATATTTTACAATATGCCATACATTAAGTATGTAAGTGTGCTCTAACCTACACCAGTACTTTCTGTAGTATACTAGCTCTTCCCAGTCTTTCTTTTTTGTGGGATAGCAGATGAACCAAGATGACCTCATGCTACAGCTTTGCTTCTCTGAAAAAATGAAGCTGTCAACAACATAGGAAAAGTCTCGTAACCACAGGAAACAAAATGTTCACAGGAGCTAGACTAAGGCTGCCGAACTTGCTGCCAGACAAAATAAGAATGACCAGCACATGTGCCACTCTAAACACTCAATGCAGGAACCCAATTATTCAGAGCAACTTTCCCCTGATAGTCCTTTCAAGCATCCTTAGACTAAGTGCTCTTTCGGTTGTAAGATTGTGAAAAGCTCAAAAATGTTCAGAGGTCAAAAAAAAATGGCAAGCTCACACATAATTTCCCTGGAAAATGGCTAGACATTACAGCAACAGTCTGATACAATCCTGGATAAATAGATTGTTACTAAAAAAATAAATAAGGCAGATAATTTCTTCCTGTCTGTAGTGGAAGGCAGCACTTTGAAATATTTCTAAAGCCATGTATGATCTCTCAAGCCCATTATAATCCATTTATATATATTATTATTGCTTATTAACTCTCCAGAAAATATGACTCAAATGTGAATTGGCCAGTAAACAGTGTATCTGTAGTAATTTCATGTCACGTGTTTCTCCTAGAAAACCCTGTATAGTGGCATGCACAGAAATTGAGTACACACCTGCCATTGACGATCTCCTATACCTTTAATTTTTCATACCTCTTATATGATTGTGTGCAAAACCCCACAGCTCCAATTAAGTTTAAACTGTAACAACTTAATTGAATTTAATGACCAACAGGAATATTTCCATGTATTTATACTGCATGCTTCATGCCAATTTTCAGTAAAGTTCACTGAACCATTGACATGCAATGAAGATGGTCAGTCAAAAAAGTTTTGAAATAAACAATCATTTTAAAAGATGCTTTTCCATTTCCCAAACTGTGGAAACAGCTGCTAAAAGTATTCAGATAAAGATTGCTGTATTGATCACTGTGGGGTTGATATTAGAGAGTGAAAGAGGGTTAAATCTTCCCAAGAGATGTTTTTGCTTGAAATAATCTAAACACAGGAATATCTGATTTCACTCATTCCATTGAGTGTGGAAGACATATACTCCAGGATGTGTATGGTATTTGGATGTTAGTGTGGGGTTAGCCTGACTCTCCTTCTTCCTGAGCCAATCCCAAAATCTTCTTGTGATCAAAAGCCACGGAAGATGCAGACTCTCTGTGGAGGAGAATGGGAGGTCCTGGAGTGATTCGCGGACAGTAGCTGACAGAGCTCCCAGAGGACTCATTAATTTATGGTGGAGCAGGTCTAGCTCATGCCAGCCGTGTTGCTGGATCCCTGAGCAGCCCATTGATTTTGGCTTTAGCAGCTGCTGCTGGCTCTTTTCCTTCCATGGCCAGACATTTGGATTCCTCTTCCTTTTTTTGCCAGCAGTCTTCTGACTGGCCTTGTGATTCAGACTTGGGCCAGTGCCTAACTATTTGTGCAGGGCCATCCTTGGTCTGTCTGCAGTTCAAGAAGAATGTAGTTATTTAAAATCTGATTGTATCTCTACATCTATTATCACTGGCACTTGGAAATGTTCTCCTTTTCCAGCTATAACTGTTCTTGTTTCCTTACTTTTTGTACATCCTAATGGTAATTTCTTAAAAGTGCTTCTTTCAGCCCCAGAGTCTACTAGAAACTCTAGAATTTGCTTTTTGGGTCCTATCTTCAACTTTACCAGGGACCTGGATGTTCTGGACCCTAAAATAAAAAGCCCTTGACAACAGTAGTCTTCCTGGAACATTTTCTGATCTTTTATCATTTGTCTACATGTGGTATTAAAATGTCCCTTTTTCCTGCAGTAGTAACACTCAGGGGGTTCTTTCCGACAACTAGGGTCCCTCCTTGGCAGGGGCACCCAATCTCCCTGGGTATTGTTCTTTGGTTTCTGTAAATCATGGGGATGCTCCTGTTTCTGTGCCTCCCTGACTGTTGCTGCTAACACACTAGCTTTGTATCGTTTGCTGTTCCTCCTCACTTCTCATATACACCTTCTGTGCTTCCCTGAGTAGCTCCTGTAACCCTTTTTCTTGCCAATTTTCAATCTTCTCCAATTTTCTCCTAATATCTTCCCACACCTTCCCTACAAATGTGTTTTTAACAAAACTTCCCCCATCGGGGAATTGGGGTCTGTTCCCAAATACATCTGTAGACCTTCCTTTAATCTTTCCAGCCATTCGGAAGACTTTCCAGCCAGTGGGGGTTTTGTCTTTTCACTGGCATTCCCCAAACACTTTGCTAATGTTCTGTCCTCTTGGGACTGCCTCTCTTACACCTTGGACAATGATATTCCTTAGATCTATCATGTTTTGTCTACCCTCCTCTGTCTGGGCACTCCACCCCAGTCTCTAGCTTGGCCATTTTTGTTCTTTTGGAGTACCCTCTGGGTTCCTGCATTCCCATTCCCGCATTCCTGCCTGCCTTATCATTTCCCTTTCCTCGTTGTTAAATAGGGATGGTAATATCACAGTAATATCATCACAAGAATAGATATTAATGCCCAAAAATTCAACTGACCTTTCTGCTACACCCAGAGGGTCATCCATAAGTTTTTCCATTTCCATTTTGAGTGCTCTTACATCTCCAGTATTGGTCGGTACGTGTACATATCCAATAATCGCCAAAGCAGTCAGCACTTCCCTTAATGGTAATAGGTTGTGCCTATCTTCTTCATTCTCACTGTCCTCATAGACTGTCTTTTTTACCTTTCGCCACATTCTCCCAACCGGTGGGGTAGGGATCGCTTTCTGCAGGCTTGGTTGTGCGTGAGGGAATGAGTTGGAGAGGGATGCCGAGTCCAGCTCTGGCTGAGTGTGTTCTAGGGAAGGGGTGGCTTAGGGTGGTGAAACTGTGTTAAGGGGTGAGGGCCCAGGAGCTGGTTCTAGCAGATGGGGTAATCCTGCCTGTAGAAGCTGCACTCAGGTGGGGGTGCCGATGCCATCAATGGAGGGGCTTGGGTTGCTGGTAAAGGCTGAGGCAGAGAAGCCAGAGGCATTACTAGAGCCACCTGAGCCTGCCCTGACTGCAGCAAGGGCATCAGATATGGTGGGGGAAGATGGTCTAAGGGTTCCCACATGTTTCCCTGGATTGTGGCGGGGTTGCTAGTTCTCATCGGATAAATCCTAATATCCGCCCTCTCCCACATCCTAGCATATTCATATTCCTCCTCCTCCCAATCCTGTTTACTGGTTACATACATACTCAAAGGTTTACAAGTCCATTTTTCGAACGTTCCAAATATGGGCCTGTCCTGGTTTTGAAAGGACAGGTATCTGCCAGCAAAAGCTGGAAGTTCCCTTTGGATAGAGAATGTAAACCCCTCCCTCAAATTATAATTTTGCAATTAGGGGCTCTCAGGCAAAGTTTTGGGAATAGGAATAACAGTCCTTTAATAGGAATATTAAAAAAACAAATATAATAGTACAGAAAATAAAATAAACATGCAAGTAAAAACAAATAAAAAGAACCCAGAAAACCCTGACAGAGTCAGGGATGTGACCTGACACCCTGTTGGTCAGGGTGTTAGAAGCAGTTCAGATGAATCCTTCTGGAGTAACAGACACAGTTCTGTGGGGTAGAGATGGTCCTGTAGAAAGTCCAGTGGTGGCGAGATGGGTCCGTTCTTCCTCCAGGAATCCAGTGGAAAACAGAATGAACTGGCATGCTCACCTCTCCTTTTATCTAGGTAGGAATGCTTGAGTCCCCCCAAGCTGGGCAGAGCATCTCACAATGGGATGATGTAATGTGTCAGGTCATTGGTGAGCGTTAATGGCCCATTATCAGAAAATATCAGCTCTAAAACTCGTGCTTGGGCACTCTATTGTTTTGATTAAGTACCCAGCAATTAGTTACCAAACAACTTAAGGGAAAAAAATTCAACTAACATAAAGGAAACAATATCCAACCTCCAACAGGACCAAACCACAATTTTCCGTATCTCCTTCCCTCCCCAAATTTCTATACAGAAATGAATTATCATTTCCTTAGATTTTCTCCTCCTTACAGGGTATTCTTCCCAATGTTCTAACATCCATCCCAGGGGGCTATCCCGCAGGATGTCAGGCATGCCTTTTTCTAACTTCTCTGTGGTTTTCTCCAAGGTCATTTTCTGGATCTTGCTTTTTCTTAGGCCCATCTTTTCCACTCTTCTCCAGATCTGATCTATAAAATTTTTTAATGGTATCGTGTTTTTGTTTTTTTTTACCCAACTCTTACCTAGTGTTACCAGACTACTGACCCAGCGAGGGACCAACTCGTGGGGTTTTGTCTGATAACGAGCTCTCTCTGTAATTTCTTCTGGATTTCTCCAGGTACTCCTTGGGACTCCCCCTGGTCCCTAGACTAAAAGGTTTACCAGTTCCTGAACTCCCCAGAATGTTCCCTTCCCTTTTAGTCCCATGTGATCGACCCCCCAAAACCTCACAGAGCTTTGGGCTTGACATGAACTGTGAATCTTACCACACACTTCTCCTTTGACCGACTGATTCCCTTGCGGGAGGACAGAACTGCAATTGTAGGCCCACACTTGCGTCGTGATAGTATCACATCTCACTCATGCACAATCACCCCACTCAACCACACAGTACTTATGGATCCTCTTTTCCTGCATGGACTCTTTGTGCACTAGAATTTTACAAGCAAAATTGCGCCACGGCTCGGAAGATCTCCTCTTGGGCCTTCCTGAGTTCGTCGAGAGCTCCTGAGCTAGCTTTTTACTTCTTTTGATTGTGGCTTTTATCTCAATTTAGTTCATTATTTGATTGGCCCCGCCAGATCTCTGAATTCTGTTGAGCCGCTGAATTCAGAGGGGGCACCCCCAGAACGGAGGAATACGGAACCAGGGATCCCAATTCAAATCATGTTGGAGTGACCAGAATTGTTATAAATGAAATCAGCCAAATTTTATCAATAAGGAATTTATTGAAAATTTGCAAAATCGAAGTTTGAGACAGCCACAAGGAGAATCAGTGTCAATCTTGGGATTGGCACTGGGTGAACATGGAATCAACCTCTCTTGCACTGATGCCCCCACAAGTTCATGACTTGGTTCTCAGGGAGCCAGTTTTTTATATAGTTTTTCAACTGGGAGTTGCACAGTCTTAGTTCTTTGTGTCTTTTGTGCTTGTAACATATTCATATCTCTGCCACTGGTCCTTTGATCAGTTTTCTGAGAAAGGAAGGGCATTTGAGTGGACTTTTGGGAACTAGATATTGAGATGCATGGTTCTGATGAGCTAGATCAGATCTGTATCAGGCAATAATTGTTGGAGTGGACTCATCTCTTCCCAGAGCCACCCTCCATTCTCTTGCAATTACTTCTCTTCCTGGGTTCCCAGTAGCAGTTTTCTCAATCCCGAGCAGTTTGTGTTCCTTGTATATGAAATACTTTATACCTTATTTTTATACAATAAAAACACATATATCACATATATTATCTATTCCATATTGTTATTATATAATTATCTGTTATCTATTATAGATATCCATTTTTATCTATTCCAAGACAGATAGGTATCCAGCCAACAGAATGGTCATGCACTTCAGCCTGTCAGGAAAAAAATGAGTGCATTCTTTTCCTAAAACAAACTAATTAGGCTTTTTGTTGTTACCAACAAGAATTATAACTGGGGCTGCACAAATCAATTTTCTTTAGACCAAAAGAAGCTGGCAGGGAACCCTGGAAAGCCATTCTGATCTGTGCAAAGCTGAACAAACCCCAGCACTGAAGAACTTGAAGGGCAATGGTACAAAATTCTGTGGTAGTCTAGATCTGGAATGAAAGAAGTAATTGAAGTTTAAAAAATTCAACTCTGACATGAACAGTGTAAAAGTGTAACTTAAATAAGTAATGACTCATTTTATTTGCTTATATACATTTTCATTTATCTATTTATATTTTTTCCATATACACAGACAAACACACAGACACACACTCACACACATAGAGAGAGAGAGAGAGAGAGAGAAAGAATGAGGCTAATCTAAAATACCTTTGAGGACTGAAAGCTCGCTGAGTGGTGGTAGAACCAGACAGGCAGTCTCCAACTGCTGGCTCTACTTAAAATAAGAAATCTTCAAAAGATACAGTGATGTGAGGCAGCGCAAAATATCAAGGGAAAAACATAAGTAGACGTGATATGTTTTCCAATTTGCTGGCCAGCAGACTACTTGAGGAGAGATCCCTGATGAAAGGATCCTTAAATATCTAGCGTGCCTCCTCCTCTCTCTGGGCACAGGGACCTGAGCCTGAGAGGAGATGTTAAGACACTCACCTTCATGCTGGCCTGGTTTTTCCCTGGCCTCAGGCAATAAAACAGAAGAGTTCAAGTGAGCCAGAGCTTGAAATCTGGTGACCCTTAGGCACTGAATAAGCTTGGGATAAATGACTGCTAATGGCACAATTCTCACTTACAGTCACAGGAGATAATCCTTGTTTAACTTTTAAAAGCCTATGCTTTGTGTTGCTCCCCACGAAAAGGGAAAAAAAGTTAATAACGCATCCATTCAGGCCTGTATTATAAAAACTCCAGTGTGGCTAAACAATGCTTACAGAATAAAAATGGTGAACTAAAGAAAGAAGAATTATTTAATAGCTGGGGACAGGGTTTAGGCTCCTAAGATTCCCTGTGGTAATACCAAGCCTAGAGGAGAGAAAGTGGTTTTTGACAGCAGCAGTTCCTTAAACAGCCTGTGCAAACCAGAAACACATCAAGAATTTAAGATAAAGAGAATAAATGCTCTGTCTCTAAAGGTGTTAAAATGCAGTGTAAAGCAAAAAGTTAATGGGAGGCAAAATTCAATGAAAGGGAGAGGCTTTTCTGAGCATTGGCTATAAAATCTGAACACTGATAATACTCTGTTAGCTTTCCTAATTTTGAGAATGCAAGCAGCTAATTTTAATGTTAACTTAATAAAGTTAATTTGAATAACCACATTTAAGGACTTGAATCTCAGCATTATCTGTCAATGTTTGAAGCAGGGAGTTTTTATTTTAATGGTGGTTTAGATTAATGTCCCTCTGATGAATTGAAGGGGTAACAATGGCAGATCTATAGAACTGTTGTAGAGATAAGGGGCTGTAAGAACAAGGTGATAAAGACTTCCAGTCAGGTTCATGCAGACTTACTGACATGAAAATTTAGCATTAAAACTTTTCACTTTGCATGTTCCAGATCTTACCTACTTCACTTTGAAAGGTGCAGTAGCAAAAAAGAGACATAAAGCACTGGGTTTGCTAAGGGCACTGTGGGAATATCAGCAAAGCTCCTGCAGATAATATTGGAATCTAAAGGCACACTTCACTGCAGGATGGCTTCCAAATGGGCAAATTTGTCCTGGTTTTACTGTTACTGGCACCCAGGCTAGCTGGGTTAAAACTCAGGTGTGTTGGTTCTGTCCACAGGTGTTAGAATGAAGCCCTTGCTGACTGCACAGTAACATATCTGAGTTGAAGACAAACCCTGTGTCTCTGCTGTGCGTGCATATACAGGCAGGAATTAACATTAACATCCCTTTTTGTAGTGCATATCAGGTATGTTTGTGGCACTGTTTCTTTATCAGATATATCTGATATATTTCTTTATCAGTTTGTAAATAGGATTCCTTGCATTATAATGATTTAAAATGTATTAAAAAATCCCAATTACATAAACAAAAAAAAAAATCACCCAAAAAATCACAGCCCAAACCCAAACAAACTACCAAAAACTAGGATGGTTATGGAAACTGATAGAAGTGATGAACATGCTAATTAATATTTCTCTACTTACAGTATAGTTACTGTTCTTTTGGTGAGGACAATTATCCACTACAGTGGAGCTTTATTTAAACACTTAACTCAGATTTCTGGAAACTGAGTGATATATAAAGTTTGGAATCCTTCTCAATGATTTATTGTAATGTAACATTTGTTGCAATAAACTACACCCTCAATTAGAGCTGAGCAACTCCATTAACTTTAATTATATCATGGTTGTAACTGAGAGTCTAATTTAGCCCTCTGGGAATGAATATACAATTAAAGCTCCACAGTGCAGAACAGGCCAAAGAAATTTGCCCTTTGTCTGAAGCTGTCAGGGAAATTATGGGTTGTTTTGGTTATTCTCTCCAACCTTTACAAATCCTATTAATGACACTGTTGCAATGCCCAACTTGCAGTGTATGGTGGTTGGTAGAACAAATACTGTTTATACTTTTTCTCTTGGTATCTTGCAGGTGAACAGAGATCAGGAGTTTAAGCTCTTGGGCACTGACTTTTTGTTCAATAGATAGGAGAACAGGAGCTGAGTGAACAAGGTGAGTGGCTTTGCAGCTCTACAGAAATTGTCTGTTGAGGTTCAGGATCAAGCCCAGCCTGAGTGTCTAGAGGGCTTGGAACTGAGGGACTAAGAAACATGTGCTTATTTGATATAATCCCATAGTAACAAGCTGTTTTGTTGCAGAGGGGAAAGCAAACAAGGAGCTGTAGGCAGATCTCTGTGATAAAAATGAACCAGTTTTTCATCCCAACTGCTTCAGCAGAAAGCAAAGAGTTGACAGTGTTATTAAGCTGTATTGATAGCCTGCAACTCCTTTCTGTGACTGAGAAAAATTAGCTTAGCTTGTAAGAATAAGAAAGGAGAATTTCTGTCTTGTATTTCTTATTTCCAAAGAGAGATGCCAGAGGGAACTTTTAGCCATTATACAGGGTTATTTTCATATTTGTTTTTGGTTTCTCTTCCCAAGCTAAATGGGTGTGTTTGTCAGTATTCACATCTGGTGGATTTTGAGGCTTGAAATCAGTGCAAACCGTGAGGAAATCGCAAGTTGAATGGAAAGCCTATGGAACAGTTGGGGACCATCATGAAAAGCAAGCCAAAAGCACTCAGGCTATGTTAAACTCTAAATGACAGTGCCCAGGAGACATCAAAGCCCCTGGTGTTCCTGCAGGCTTGGCACTTGATTTTCATGGTGCTTTCCATGGCAATCTCAGCTCGGTCTCAGTCCATGTGCCCCCAAATTCTTGCAGTTTTCATGTCAGAAAATTCCTCACGGAAGGATCTTTGTGTATGATTTTTGACAACTGACACTGGCAACTCAGGCAGGTCCATGCAGTTGCCCCCATTGCTTAATCTACTCTCCCTACTCCCAGATCCAACTGGATGCATTTACAAAGGACCACGATAAAGAAAAATTTCCCTCTGTTCCCAAAGATAGCAGTTTGGCTACTTCAGGAGTAAAATGTTTTCAGTGCTGGCACCCAACTCCTGTACTGAAAGTATTTCCTACTTTCTTTGTCAAGTAAGGAACTACTTTCCACACCAGTGCAGTTTGTATGTACCTACCACCTTTGAATTTAAAGTTTTCCCCAAATAAGCTCCATGTTTAGCTAAAGTCCTGCAAAAATGATTAACAAAACTCAGCTCCTTGTGCTGTCCTGTTTTCAGCCTGCTATGACTCAGGCAAATGTGCTTCACTGCTTGTATCCGAGATTCAGAAAGACCTGAACAGCCAGATTGGCTTTTAAGTATATTTAGATTAGAGTCTAAGACTTGAGAGGAATCCTAAAATGATGAGGAGGTTGAAGGAAGTAGCATCTAAGTTAAAGACAAACTTCACAAACCCATCTAAAATGTGAATAGCTTCATTATATAGAAAATGTATGTGGTATTGGAAGCAATAGGGAAAAAAAGATTTATTTAGGAGTAGAACTTCCACCCATTGGTTTAAATTAAGTGATGGAAAGGAAACAAGGGGAAAAGAGAAAATTTTGATGAGGAAAAGAAAAACTTAAAATTTGTGAGCCTATGGAAACTTTTCCGTTATTCCATTTAATAGAATTGGCCTGAAAATTTGTAATGAAAAAGACCATTTGTAAAATTTGAAATGAGCTGTGAAAATAGAACTGTGCTAAATAAACACTTAGGAAATCCAGGCTTTTTTTTTTTTTTTTTCTCCCTGGAATAAGACCCAACTTATTTCTACTTTCATTTCATTCATCTTCTAATTTAAAAAAAACACCTTTTAATTAATGCATAAAGAAAAAGTACAACAGTCATATTAAATATCCTTGCCTAATAAACTGAATAAATTATTTCCTGCAACATATTAATTTTTTAAAATATTCTTGATAGAATATCTGAACGAGGAACTGGTCATTACTAACTTCTCTTGCTTCCTTTCATGGCTCTGCATCTCTTGGTGACAACCAGCAGAGAGTAACTGTGCACTGGTACAGAACAAGGGAAGTGGAGAATGGTTTGAGTATGCCTTTTACTTGCAATTTATACTCTCCAGTTCATGTGTTGAAAGGCTTCTTTATGCTACTTGTATTACTGTTAGGATGGCTGACTATTCCAAACTGAAGTGGAAAACAGAAAGAACCCCCACAAACTTTGTAATTAGGGTAAGAATGGTTAATAACGTTTTGTGAATGGGGTTGTTCGCTGTCTTGTACTTGCTGACTGTGTGAAATGCTGTAAAAGTGGAAGGGGTTGTGTCCCCTCTGTATAAATTATTGTCCAAGCTGAAAGCACTGGCTGTAGCATGCTGTAGCCTCTCATGCTGTAGCATTAGGGGGTAATCTGGAGCTGGGTATGTTTGGGTACACAGGAGGCTTGCCTCAGCCTTGCAGGAGATAGGCAAACCATGGCTAAAATCAGCAGACGCTGAAGGCTGTTTGCTCTCTTTGAGAAAGAGCAGTGTTTAAGAACATGGCTGGACACAGCCTTGCAAAGCCAGGTCAAGGAATATTTGACAGAAGAATTGTCCCTAGCAGTGCTATGTGGCCTTGTGATTCTTGTCTTTATTGTGGCTGATTAGAAAGTCCCATGTAGATGTTTGATAGCCACTCCTAGACTGATTATCATAGAGTCAAGGAATATTTTGGGTTTGAAGGGACCTTAAAGATCATCTAATTCCTACCTTTCTGCCATGGACACTTTTTACAAAACCAGGTTGCTCAGAGCTCCACTCAGCCTGGCTTTAACACTTCCAGGAACAGCTGTAACTTCTCTGGGTAACTTATTCCAGTGCCTCACCATCCTCACAGTAAGCAACTTCTGCATATCTAACCTGAATTTCCCCTCTCTCAGTTTGAAGCCATTCCCTCTTGTCCCATCACTAAAGCTCCTGAAGAAGAGTCTCTCTCCCACTTCCCTTTAGGCTACCTTCAGATACTGGAAGGTTTCTCTGAATTCTCCATTTGGTCTTCTCCAGGCTAAGCAGCTCTAACTTTCTCAGCCTGTCCTCACAGGGCAGGTGCCTCACATCTCATCACCCTTGTGGCCCTCCTCTGGATATGCTCCAACAGTTTCTTGTCCTTCTTATGCTGGGGACACCAGAACTGTACAGGGTGCTCCAGGTGGGGTATCATCAGAGCAGTATATGTAAGACTTTTAGGAAAGAGGATCATTACTATATATATACCCTAGGTAAGTTTAAAGAAAACAAACAAAATCCAGAAAACAAAACCCAAACCCTTCCTTAAACAAAGTGTTGAAAGTGGTCCTTTCAAACAGTGTTAGAAATAATTTCTCCTTCTAAATGTTCAAAACTTTGCATATTTTAAAATATATAATGGGAGATAAGCTCCTGTGAAAGTGAATATTGTTTCTTTTCCTTGCAAATTTATCTTTGTTCTTTTTTCATGACATTTTGTCCAGGTTAGTGGTATCCTTGCAAGAGAGCAGTGTGGATGTTCCTCAACATGGGTGGGGAGTCAGATTGCCAATTATTTAAATGAAACAACGCTTGAATTAGTAGGTTAGATGAAAACCAGATTATCATAATATATAAATTACATGACCACTTCAGAGTGCGTGATGCTGAATAGCTGTTTGGATCAGCTATCAGGTTTCCATAAAATGCTGATTTGTGCTTGGCTGCTGGCTGCAATGCCTGCACATGGGGCAAGGAGAGGAACACCGAATACTCCCCTGCTCAGAGCACTGTGCTTCTAATTCTGTGGTCTATTCTTGGATGTGACACCTAGAGTGGGGCAGATTACTTTTCCAGTTAATGATCTGTAGAATGATATGCAGTGCTTTTTTGGCTAGTCTCCTTTCTGATGCTTAACAACTCTATACACAAAACTGAATTTAACCTACTCTTTGCCATCCATCAAAAGAACATGAATTGCATCTATTGAGGGTAGGAAGATTTGACAGGGGAAAAAAGGAAATGGTAGAAATTGCAGACCAGACAGGTGGGAGCTGGCTGCCTAAATGAGTGCAACTCATGCCTAAGTGGGCATAAGAGTTTCTCTGCAGACGTATTGGGTGATCAGACCCTCTCCTGAATTATATGGCTTGGGATCAGAAATATCTCCATTTTCTTCCCTAAATTTACTCCAGATTTATGCAAGTGTAACTGAGGTAAAATGTTAATTACAGACTCTCAGGGATCTTTCTTATTTCAGGACAACCAGGAGCTAGGACATGGGTTTGCTCATGCTGGAAAATTAGACTGTGCTAGCAGTCTGGGCTGGTTAGCAGCAATGAAAGGGCTCTCTGCTGATTTAATTTACTGGCTCATTACTAAGAGAACTTAAAGGCTCTCTTTAGGTGGAGTGGTAAATCTGATCTGTATGAAGTCTTGAGGCAAGGTTTGTTAATTGTTTTTCCCTTGGAAATAATGTTTGGCAGGTAGCATGTGCTCAACCCTCATTCTGATGTGGATCTTGGGCAGAGTGGAGTCAGGATACATCTGGGACCAGGAGGTGGTGAGTGATTCCTGGTCCTATCCTTTAGACACAGTCTTAGACCTTCAGGAACTTCATTTTCTAATACTAGGCTTGTGATACTGCTTTTGGCCTCTAAAAGTCTATTTTTGGCTTTGTCAGGTTTAGCAGTTCTCCTCTGTCTGGTTCATATGCTGGAATTCTTTTGACTTGCTAAGTCAGACCACCAGTAAAGAGGAATTTTTGAGCATAGCCTTGTCACTAGGGGTGGAAGCTACTATTGATGTATTCAACTTCGTCTCAAGGATGCTCATTTGATTTTAATTCCCTTAAAACATGTAAAAATGCTTACAAGGGCCTTGTTGGATCAGATAAGTGGAGAAGAAAAATTCTGTTCAGGATGGTCATGTGAGCCTCTGAAGACCATCTCTCTTCTGTCAATATTCACACCTGTTGAACTAGGAATGCTAGGGTATACATCCATGCCATCTGTGCCAGCTGTAGTGATATTCCTTCTTGTATTTGGTAGCACAAAATATTTCAATTATAGTTTGAAATTTGACTAGATGTATCACAGTAAATGTAAGTCTGTTTGGATATGCCCTTTCATTCTTAGATTCTATACAAATTTCTTAATTTTGTGTTATGACTGTGTATTTCAACACTTTATTTGGACTCAGCACTCACCAAATATGTCATGCTCAATTATAGTCCTCTGTTAGCAAAAGGCAGTTGAGTTGCACTGTTGGCATTGTTGGGCAGCTGTGGCTTTCTCATCTCACCCTTTTTCTCCAGTGTAACAATGCAAAGGCTTTCTTTTGGGTTTATTGGATGTGTTTCCTGTGGATCTTTCTCTCTACAGAGTCAAATGTTGCCTCTACTGAAAGATTTGGGAAGAGGAAAAAGAGGTTGGTAGTTTAGAGTCCTGAAATGGTGAGATCTCAGAGCCTGTATAAACTGTCTCTAGTGGTGTTTTCCTTGTCTATTCATGACAATTCTGTCTTTTCCCATAAATGTCTCCAAATGGGTGTCTGCAGTGTGTTTTGTACATCAGGTTTTGTTTGTCTCTAGCACTGATTTGTTGCTTCTCTTTTAAACAGAGAGGGAAACTTCAAGAAGACTTATTGCCGTATGTGCATAGGCTAATTTTTGCAAGCTTTCTGATTCTTCATCCCTGCAGCTTTCTACTCCTGTCTCTAAGTAGTGATGTGCCTGATTATTTAGTTAGCTGAGGCATTTTCTTTGTTATGATTTCATCTTTTGGACTAGAGGCAGCCTGAGCAGCAAGGCAAAACAGCTTGTTATAATTTGACTGTTTTATCTCCCAGAGGAAGAAAGTGTTGTCCATCATTAAAAATAACAGTGCTGCACTTGTTCCAATCCAAAATATAACTTTTCTGCTGAATTAATGTTGAAAAAGATTAACAGAAACATTTTTTTTTTCAGGAAGATTTCTAGTGTCACAAGGAAAATTTGGTAGCATGGACATGAGATAGATTAAAATCTGAAGTGTTTCAAAATAGTTTGCAGAGGCAATTAATGCAACAGTTACTTAAGTTTATTTAATGAATAGTTCACAGGGCACGCAGTGTTGCAAGAAAAGAAAAGAAGCACTAATGCATTTAACTGTCTCAGGAGGTAGGTCTTGAAAAAGAACCTCTAACTCTGGCACATAAATAAATTTTGAGGGGTAAAAAAACAAAACCAAATGGAAGGGAGGGAAGGGATGGAAGGGATGGAAGGGATGGAAGGGATGGAAGGAAGGGATGGAAGGGAGGAAGGGAGGGAGGGAGGANAAGAACTGGAATTCAGCACTAAAACTGGCAGTCTGGATCTAAAGGAGGAAAAAAGAAAGAAAAAATTATTAGGACAGAAATTTGTGAAATAGGAATAAGAACTAGTATTGTGGGAGGGTGAAGAGTATTGATAAGTATTTGAAAGCATTTGAATGAATGCAAGATGCATGAGGAGAGAACCAAAGCGATTAGGAATATACAAGAAGCATTGGCATCATTAATGTAACTGGATCTGAAAGGGAAAGCAAAAAACTGCTAGGAGTAATTGTTTAGCATAACATAGATCATGCAGGAGGGAAGAGATGGGAGAGAGGGTCTGGAAAATAAATAAAACTTAGGATTATGGAAGAACATGTAAATTGCTTGAAAAAAAATGCATACATGCTTAGAAACTCTGCCTAGCTTTAGCTCCCACTGTCTGTAAGGGTGGTTTTCCAGTTTTTTAATGGGTTTCTGGGATATCTAAGTAGGATGGCTTGGAGAATGCTTTTCTCTATAAAAGAGATATCTCAGAAAAACTACAGGTGCCCAGTATATCAGAGGGCAGGTGAGTGACTCATAAATAGCAGCTCACTGGTTGCTGAAGTTTTTGGTGAGGAACACACAAATGGGAAAAACCTAGGGACCATCATGCATCCTGAGAGCTGAAGTTGCAGCTGAGGTCTTTAGCAGGATAACAAGGACATCAGGGTTTCCATCTTGGAGCTTCTATTGTGTTCTCTCAGTATCCTGGTAGCATACTTCTGTGATAGTATTTCAGAATAAAAGTGATTTTCGTGTCACATAGCTAGTTTTTAAAAAATACTGAAAAAAGTATTCAAAGAAACAGTGACAATTTCTTGGAACAAAATACAGATGAATCTATGAGCACTCGGTCTCTTCTAATTGTAAGGAGCTACTTCTTTTAGATAGGGTGTTTAAAGTTGTTTATGCTTAACTGACTGCTGAGCTGTGTTGAATCCTCCCCACGGCAAGGTGAAGAAGTAACTCAGTTTAAAAGCTTTTCATTGAATCTGGTTTTGAAGCAGAAATGAGTGAAAGTTCCAGATAAGATTCAAAGAGCTGGACCTGAATTGTCACTGAAGGATTTATTAGTTTGGGTGGAGCACCATGCAAATGCACTTCTTGACATAGTTTCTCCATCTAATCCTTAGCTTTGTGTTCCAATGGAAACCCCCTAATCCTGTCCCTTAGCCACATCTTCAAACTTGGAGGAATTTCCCTGTCCTGTAGTCTGAGCATTTAACTTCTGGATCATCAGTTGTGCACAGACTTTCCCACTCCTTGTTCCCCTGTCTCTGCTCCCAGCCCCTAATGTGACCTTTTCTCATCTTTTTCCCACTCAATTTTGTAACGTTTGCAGTTCTGCTGTTTCTGATGGAACAACTGAAATTTGGCTTTTTTGGGTTTTTTTGTTTGGTTGGTTTTGGTTTTGTGAGTTTTTTTTAATTTATGCTCATCTTTCATGCCTGTGGCTTTGCACACTTAGCTAGGTAGTGCAGTTTAGTCTTTGTCTACAGTTGCAGAAGCTTCCACCAGGTTAGAAGTTAATGAAATGCTTGCTATTTATGTGGTATTTTTCTTAATGTACTGAGGAATATATAATGAGAATCTTAAAAAGATCCAACATTCTCTGATTGCCAAGGCTGCAACGATCATTTTAATACTTGCCACTTTTTATTTTTAACAGTGGAATAGGCATTATTGTGGTAGATGCTACATCCTTTTGCCAAGAGAGATGACAATGTTCTCATCTTTTTTGACTCTAACTCATTTTTTTGCCTTCTGAGAAGCCATATTTAGCAAATTGTTGGAGCATTACAGCTCAAATAAGGTTTTTTACCTTTTATAGGTTTTAGCTTTTCTAGTTAGACTATTTTCTGAGGGATTTCAGCTGCTAGAAAATGTTTCAGGTTTTAAGCATAACAAAACAAAGACATATTTTCTATATCTTGAGAATACTGTAACTCTCCAACAATCTTAAAATAATTGTTGCACCTCATATTTTCAAGTAACTGGCAGGAACAATAATCTTTTACAGCTTAGTACACTCTATTAAAAATGAGTAACATACATATTGATCATAATGCTTCTCTTAGCTGATGAGGCATCTCTTGGGGATGAAACCACAGCACCATATGGCTTTAATGTACTCGATATAGATCTCCAAATAACCACTATAAATTATATTTCAGAATTATGCTGGGCAGCAATAGATTTAGTTTTCCAAACTGTCAATAATACATCATGAACTGTAGGTAAGAAATTCATTATGCACAGGATGCAGTATTTAAATAATTAACAGCTAACCAATCTGTTTTGTAACTGTGGTTTGTGACACTTGGAATTACACTAAGTTTAACATTCCATGATAAAAATGGGTGAGTAATGCACCCAGATAATTGAAACTGATACAGGAAGCAGAATGCCTTTCTCTAGCAATGTAGCTAATGTCATGCAATACAATTTCTTCCAAAAGAATGAGATCCAGCATTTTATTGCAATTTTAAATGTAAATTTTAAATGAAAACATTCTTCTGAATATGAAAGTAGTTTACTGCCCAATTCTGGCAAAGGGTGATGTATTAAATATCTGAATTCAAATTTGAAGCAAAAGGCATGATATAGTTTGCCAGGATTATATTATACATTTTCTTGTCAAATGTTTATTTGTCAACAAGTTAAATCATTAAAACAAATAAATTTAAATCTCTCTCTGGAACAAAACCCTCTCCATGAAATAAGTGGTATTACCTTAGCAATACTGTTGTTTTTGACATTACCAGCTGGAAGAGACCACAGCGGCCTTTTAAAATGTAAACCCAGAGGGAATAATTCCAAGACCGAGTCATCAGATTTGGAATACATGCCATACCTGGATTCAAAGACCAGTTTCTGGCTCTGACTCTTCCCTTCCTCATCAGAAGGTAAGAAAATCGAGCAAGGAGACATGCAAACATCTGCCTCAAGATGAAAGATCCTGTGGAATTTTCCTAAGGTAGAAGTTCAGCATTTTGATGAACATAGTGCTGGCCAAATTCTGTTCTCCTCCCACCTTTTAACAATCCTTTTTGTGCACATTTTCAGTATGGATGAAGCCAATAGTGAAGATGCTGCATGCCAAATCTGGCCTGACAACAAAAATTCAGGATAGGAGGTTGTCCTGATTTAGGGTAGGATAGAGTCAATTTTATTCCTAGTGCTGTGTTATGGATTTAGCATGAGAATGGCGTTGGTAGCAAATTGCTGTTTTATTTGTTTCTAAGTCAAGGACCTTTCCCGTGCTCTGCCAGCTAGCAGGTACACAAGGACTTGGAAGGGAGTATAGCCAGGACAGCTGACCTGAGCTGGTCAAAGGGCTGTTCCACAGGCTATCCCACACCTTAGATCATCACACTCAGTGTGTAAACCGGGGAAGTTTGCTGGAATTTGGTGATCAGTGCTTGGGGATGGTCTGGATGTCAGTCAGCAGGTAGTGAGTGACTGTATTGTGAATCACTTGTCTGCCTTGGGTTTCATTCCCCTCTTTCTTTTTGTTATCTTCCTTTTCATTACTATTATTATGATTATTATTCTATTTATTGGAATTAGACTCATGCAGAAATTTCTTTTTCTTTCCAGGAATGTCATGGAGGTCTTTGCAGTTTTGCACAGGAAATGCAAGAGTCACTATTTTAGTATAATCACTAGCTCAAATAACAAATACAATTATGCATTTGGAGCTGAATTTTCACAAGATAGGTAGCTTCTGCAGTAGACAGCTGTGCTCAGATTTTCTCTTCAGACACTTTTGAAAAAAAAAACCTATTTGAATAACTATTTGGGGAGGTCAGAGAGAGAAAGTGGAGTTATATTTTAGTCATTACATAGGTTGTCAATCATAATTTTCTCAGAGTGTAAGATTCAAGTGTGGCTGCTGTCAGGACAGTGAGCCCCAGGGATTTGTTGAACTCATCCAAATAACAAGGTCTCCAAGGTCTTAGTAACTTGAATAGAAAATCTAATTGCATATAGATTTAAGAAGCAGAACAAGACACAATCAATTTGGTTTAAAAGATGCTATATTTGCCTTGACAGGGATTTTAGTTGGAGCTGTACACAATGGATGAGAAGGGCTATGAGTCTCTGTCATAAAGGTTTGAGCAGAAGATGACTCTGAGGTTTCCTTCCCAGTAGGCCCCTCCTCTTGGTGAAATTACAAAGATGCAAGCAAATACCAAATGCAGGGATTTGAAGGTGAATGTCCCACTTCTGCCTTTCAAGTGTTTTACAACCACAGTATACAACCCTTGCACAAGGCCCTTGTATCAGTGGAGAACTATAAAATAGCATGTGACTAAACTCATGTGTAAAGGGAAAATTGTCTTTTCCCCTTCTCATTGTCATCCTTATGGTAACTGTTTTCCTCAGACTATTCAGTGCCATAGCAGCAAAGAGTGGAAGCTCTTTGACGGTACTGGCAGTGATTTAATTGTTTCTTTCCAAAGGCTGCCAGTTTCTGCAATATTGAAACAGAGGTATTGACAGCCTGTTATTATAATAGGATAAATTTTGGAATTTCACTCTGGGATGGAGAGGAAAACATGAATTCATGTGAATCCGTGGAGGGAATATAAGTTTTCCTTACCCTCAGTGAATTTTATACATCTAACATAATGTAAACCAAACATGCACCTATTCATTTTCTGGCTCTTGCTTATGGAAGCTTTTTAAAATATAAGATAATGTTTTAGAAATCCATATGCATGTGTATTGGGTGGTAGTACTGCATAAGAACAGAAATACAAAGCTAAAAATAAACTATCCCTGTTCTACACATGGTCAAAATTAGTATTGTCCAACTTTGCCCTCTCTAATGTTACAGTATTTGTTGTAGCAGGGTATTTAAAGTGAGTTTGTAGTGTATAAATGTCATGCAGTTGATGCTACGATCTGTGCTAGCTACCCTCATGGATAGTTTACTGTCTCTTCCTCCTGATATATCAAACAGACTGTGGAAGATTTGAGGCATTCAAGATTTGTTGGCAAACCCCTGGAAAATTGCGAGTTTTATTAGTTTAATGCAGACCTCTGTCTCCTCACCAACAAAACAATATTTTACAACATCCAGGATTCATGAGATCACACATATTTTCCCCAAAGCTGATGAATTACAGGTTACTTCTTAGAGTTGGAGATCAGAAGTGAAGAAGAGAACAAGATCCAAATGGCATAAAAGGTAAGAAGTAGTAAGCATTGGCAGTCATCACTTGGCAGGTGTAATGGTCAGCTGCGGCTGCTGTCAGGAAGGTGTGCTGCTAAGATTTGCTGAGCTCATGAAAATAACACTTCATGGACTCAGAAGTTGAAGCAGAGGCCTAATTACACAGATGTGAGGAAGCTGAGGTAGAATCAGACATGTTCACTTGAGTAAATTTGGATCCAGGCACACTTTGCTGTTGTGTGGGAGGACAGACAGAGATGGTGCTGAAGGCAATCTTGCCCCCAATATATTGCAGCTGTGTTGATGACCAAAGAGTGGGAACAACCCTGTTCTCACAGCCATGGGTATGATAAAGAGCAAATGAGCTGGCTGGGGTCAGTTAGGGTCTGCTGGCTGTGCTGTGAAGAGGGAGGGACAGGAGGTTGTGCGAGGGACAGAAATGATCAGACATTGTATGAGGGACAGGCAGGGTTAGGTGGCTGTGCTGGGGACAGGAAGGAGCCAATGGGAACTGCAGAAGGAACAGAGAAGAAGGAGAGAAAGAGCCAGAGCTGCATGGAGCTGCCCATGGGAGGCTACATAGAAAAGTTATGAGACTTTTAGATAACCAGGTGCTGATGCTTTAAGCCTTCTTTGGTGTCAGTCGTACCTCCTCCACCACTGTTGGTTTGGTTATCTGTGTTAGTGTGAAGAGCTGGACTGCCTGAGTGTTTGTGCCATGGGCTGGTTGTAACTTACTTTTGATCATTTCCATTCATTTTCCTTATTAGGCTACATGGTCAGGAAGGTTATCAGTGCCCCAGTCCTCATGGGCTAGTGTTGTCTGTAGCATGCCATACACTCTGTGTCTCACATCATCCACAGTACTTCCCACTTTTCTCCCCTTCTTTCCATGGTAGCCAGGAAGGTCAGGGAGGTGATGCACCCTAGGTTTTCCCCTAGTATGAAGTCAGGAAATGGTTCTGGCTAGGTATTAATGATCATACATTAGTTGTAGCCAAAGGAATCATCCTTTTCTCACTCAAAGTGCTCTCAAAAAAGTTCCTTTTGTCCCACGGTAACAGCAAATGCACGCAACTGTGCACAAAACCAGTCTGTATGATCCCATCCCACAGATTCCTGGTGCGTTCTGGCTCCTCCAAGTCTGGCTGATAGAGCTTACAGCCCAGACTGTCTCTGTGCTTTCACAGTGAGGAGAACACATTTAGGACTAATAAAGGATGCGCAAACGAATAATCCATTTATTGCAGCTATGTAAAGGACAAGTGTACTGAATATATGTCGTTTTGATAGTGTTTGGTATAAAAATCCAAAATTCTCTCGCACCTTTTTCTCTTGGTGTATCTTCTTTTTTTTTTTTTCTTTTTTTCTTTTTCTTTTTTCTTTTTCTTTTTCCTAGGGTACAGCTAATTGTCTCTTCTATGCAGGAATATCTCCTAATTTAAGTTATTCTACTGGTAATTGACATTACACTTGGCATCAGAAATATGAATGTATTTACTTAACACCTACATTATGGGAATCCAATTACCTGCAGTTTTCAGAAGTGTCAAAATCTCACTTGTTAGTCTTGACAATATGACCATTGCTCAAAGTTTTAGGGTGTTTTCTATGTTTTCTTCATCTCTAATCCTGAATTCAACTGTATGTATAATCAGAAAGGACACTTGGACATTTGGCTATGAAATACAGTAAAAAGAACTGGGAGGTCCCTAGGATCTTCAAGAGATTGATTTGCTGGCCTTGTTTTTTTGTGATCCTCTTTGTTCCCTAAAATCCACTTCCTTTTATTACATGAAGTCCAAAGATGAGAGTGATCATCTTCATCTCTTTTGTGCCAAGCTTTAAAGAAAGGGCTTCAGGTGTTCTGGGGCAGACAGCAGCATTTTCAGGACGTGAAGCTTTTCTGGGAAATTCATGGGAAAGTTTGCTGCTCTGAATTAAGGAAAGCTGTTCTGACATATGCTTCCCGAACCTTTAGGAGGAGTTAGCAAGAAAATGTGATAGGAGCAATCTTTCTCTTTCTGAGAAGGAGCTCATGGCTGAAGAACATGCTCGCACGTTGCATAATTTCTGGTTGGCTTTTCTTTGTAAAGAAAAGTTTTTTCAAAACTGCCATGGCTGTGGGAGAAGCCTCTTGATTCTGAAAATCTACTCTGACATTAATGATGAATGGTAAAGACAGCTGTGTTGCACTTTGCACACTAATCAGTCTATGTATTTCTTTATATCTTGCACCACATGTACACTGTGACTTGGCTGGGAGAGAAAACTGTAACTGGCAACACTTACCCTGATTGTTCTTAACATGATCAAACAGTAACATAGTTTGACAGAAATTTTATAAACCATCATGTTGTAAAAGAAAACCAGCAGAAACCAGCTCGAGCAAAGAAGGTGTGTTTAAAAAGCAAAAAGTTAATGAAAAGCACATGAAACTGCCCATCTGTGCAATTGTACATTTTCATGTGTATGACCGCAAATAAATACCATAAACCTTTTGTATGGTCAATTTGAATGTCTCAAATAAGTTTTTTTTTGTTTTGTTTTGTTTTTTTTTAATTAAGAAGCAAACTACAGCAAGTGCTCTATAATTCACACTGTGAATCCACTGGTGGTAGTGAAGGATTTGTCAGGCAAGATTTACCTTGCCCTTTCTCCTCCTATATCTCCAAGAACTGTCTCTTAAACATCCTTGGCCTTTGCTTGTTTGGTTTTTTATGTCAGCACATGTGAGTTACAATACAAAAAAGGAAGTTTTACAGACTCAAGGGATCAGGCTGTGAGATATATGCCACCTTTCTGCACTAAAGACAGCATGTCATATTGGAAATGTTTTTATTTCCAAAATGAATACCCACCCCCATCCTCAATAGGTATTTATCCCTATCCTAAAAGAAAATGTAAATCATCAGAATCAGACAGTTGAGGGATTCAAGAAAGCCTCTTTTAGCAAATTAGGGTTTCAGTGTTTAAGGTCTAGGAAAGGAAAATAAGGAAAAGAAACCAGGAGAAAGCATAAACACTCTGGCAAGCAAACCTGAATCTCAAAAGTGACAAGAAGAGGAAGTGTATGTAATAAATCATGGTCCTGAAAATCCAAAGGAATCATGAAAAAGTTTAAGTACAGGGTTATAGGAATAAAATCAGATGCCATCACATAAGTCAATTAATCAGGAAAACTTACATAAAATGCATAAAACAATGATTCTATAAATATATCAACAGTTGGTTGGAGGTAGTGGAAGTAAAAGAAAAAAAGTCATGTCTAATATTTCTTAGAGATAGAAGGATACAGATTATTGAAGGAATAATGTGGGATACAGAGTAGAGTAAAAATACCTTTTTCTTGACTTAATCAGCAAGGATTAGTGTGTCCCTATGGTTAATGCAGTGATGTTAATGAGTAGCAAGATCGGAAGAGCTAAAATGTCAGCCACGTGTAGATGATAGTAAATGATTCAAAGTATCTCTCACCTGGATTTCTGTGGACAACTATGCATATAATTAAGCTTTTGAACAATCCTTAATGAGAGACTAAAAAATTTTATCCCTTGGAGATTTTTCAGAGGATCAGTATGTGTGAAGGATGAGCAAAATACACCTCACAGTATTCCTGAGCTAAGGAAAGAACTGGTTGAATCCTCAACATGTCTGTGAGTCCATGACAGTGAAAGATCATTTGGCAATTTTATGAATATGTTTGCAAATTATACATGCAGTTCATGTTGTTTATTATTCCTGCTAATATCTGCAGCAAATGCTGCAGATTGAGCTGTGATCTCTGACTTTTGCACTGCAGGGTCACAGGTGAACTGGCCTATAGGTGACCACTGTCAGGGCTCTGAGCAGCACTGGCAGCTGTCATACATCCCTGTGTCATGAATTACTGTGCCATGAAGGTCAGATAAAAGCTGCAGCAAGTCTGCTTTGAAAACTGATATCATACAAATGCTTTAAAATGACTAGAACATTAATTTTCTGTTGGCTTTCATCTGTATTCTGTTGTTCTTGATAACATGTCAAAGTAGTCTTTTTAACTTAAGTAGGTCAGTGGCTACATCTGGTGACATTAATTCACACTTTCTACCTTATATTTTCACTGAGTTACAAAGTCCAAAATCAACTATTTACATGCCTTATTTATAAACACAAGCAAAATGAATTCTCTTTCCATGTACAAGTATTTTATTTGTGTCTTTCCACTGGGCTTGGGCACTAATTTCTGGTTTTCGTCCATGTAGTTAAATTTATTCATTAATTTCAAACTTTTTCCCAAATGATTCCCTCTTTTTCTTCTCAAAGCAGTTAAGAAGCAACAAAATATTTGCCATCAGTATCTTCTAATATTTGTAATTAACTGATCTGGTCAAATTTACTGATTTTTTTTTTTCCTCCAGGATAGTTGTTGAAATTCCTACGTTAAATGATTTTTTTCTGGCTAAATACATTGACTCAGTGACTCCAGAATATAGAACTCTCATGTGGAAAGCTAAGCACAAGGTATAATTTCAAAACTGTAAACAAAGAAATCAGAATATTCCTTGAACAGCTTTATCTGATGTCTTCTGAGGTAGGAGAAAGAGTCATTGATGCTGGAGAGGGCTGCTGAAAGAGACTTATTTAAGCCAACCTTCAAATCTGTGTGACTGTAGTTCCTGAGTTATGAGGAGGAACAGGGGAAAGGGGGAGGTGGGAGCAGGAAGATCACCAAGGATGAGCAGGGAGGATTGTAGGGCGAAGAAAGAGCTTATAACCTGTGGTCAATGTTTTCTTTAACTGGCATTGTTAACCTTTAATATTATGATTTAGATGAGAGTACTCCCCAAGTCAGTTGGGTGGTATGTGCATGTGCAATTTAAGAGCTTGGAAAACAATTTTTCACAGCATTTGTTTGGAATGACAATCTGAAAAGACAAACTCAGTCAGTGTTGCCAACACAGAAGGGATTTATCGGAACAAAAATTATTTAAGGGAATTCGGATGCAAATAGCAAGAGAAATGTCAAAACTAAGAAAAGGTTAGATCAAGAGAAAAGTTGAGCTATTTGGATTTCTGTTAAGCGTATGTATACCCCACCAGCTTTAGAGTTTGTTAACTCAAATTGGCCTTATTGCTGCCCACCTTGAGTTTCTGTGTTTTAGAGTTTGCAAATACAAGCACCATATTCCTTTGTCATGGTCCTCGAAGCACATGGGAGCACAGACAGCCGTGGCAACCCCACATCAGTTTTATGGCTTTTGTTTGTGGTTGCAAATATGTAGCACATACACTAAAAACAGACACATCAAAACAAAACAGTGC